>JARSSU010031311.1:0-32161 GCA_029619165.1 Eurosta solidaginis
ATTAAAAATTTACAATTTATTTTAAACATTGAACAAGAAATAAATTAACTAGCATTACATTAAACAAATTAAACTTTAAGATAATCAGTTTTTGAGACTGAAAAGTTATATCCTTGTGCGCGTTAAGTCACCCTCGGCAAACAACGCAACATTCGATACTATGCAATTATACAGTTCGTTATATTTACAGCACAAAACGTAATAGGCTCATTTTTGTCAAAATTCTACGACACAGGGGTAAATGGAAGGGAACGTAGTGTCTGAACGTCTTAGCAGGAACTGGCAAAGCTCAATCGACTTAGCAGCTCATAGTAGTCAATCTCACCTAGATTAGCTTCTGCAGGAACATTCCCCCGAGTAATATTCTAGCGATTTTCCAGAGGTTGGGGGCAAATGTGAGAAGAAGTCCTACTTCTATACCGACGGAAGAATGAAGATTTGAGTCCAGTTAAAGGCCCGTAGAGCCAAAATTAAAAAGAATTGTTTCTGCACAGACCAATACACTTTATCTGATGTAATATATAATGTGGCGAAACACAAACACACAGCAATACTCAAGTTTTTTTTTTGGGTTGAAAAGGGCGACCCGCGAAGGGTAGAGGACTTTTGTTACAGATACGGATCCTTGATACTCCTTATCCCAGCGTTCACAAAACCAGGTGGTCCCATTGCTTTATTAGTAAGACGCAGAACTTGTGAGTTGAACTCTGTTATCGAGTCCAAACAGAACCCCTAAATCGTTGATCGAAGATATACGCTCCATCAGAGTGCAATAAAGTGCATCAAGACGACAGCAGCAGGCTTCAGATCACAGCGATGAAATATCACTGAACTTACATTTGAACAGTTTAGAACTAATGCATTTAATTGTACACCAGCGTTGAAATTGAGTCCAATCACCTGAAGTGACGATTTGAGCGAGTTAACTCCGAAGCGCAGCATGTATAGTCAAATTTTTTACATCATCACGGCATAAACATTAAGCTCGTGAATGATTTCAAATTTCTGGTGTGGGCATGATCATTTATCAGCAAGAGTTATAAGCACAATGGGCCTACATGACTGCCCTGAGGTACACCAGAGGTAACCATGAATTGATTTTGACATATCTTTTTCATAAAGCACCTTTTGGGTCTATTAGAAAGATAGCTTGAGAGCCATGCCTCAGACTCCTTCGAAGCCCAGTAAATCAATCTTCATAATCAAGAGATTCGTGTTGCACTGAATCAAAATTCTTTACTAAAATCCGTATAAATCACATCAGTTTGCTTGCCACGACTAAAAACCATCCCCGAACTAAAGAGTAACTCAAGTAGGTTGTGGTAGGTTGACCTACATCTCCAACCCCTTCCTGAACAAGGGTATAATATGAGTAAGTGCACGACGAATGTTGAAGCTGAAGGTAATTTTACCTTTTTCAATAGGTTTTAGGAATAGCTGAACAAGCTTAGCAATTCCCCTATATAATTCTCAAATATTAGATCTACTACCCTTCTTTGTGCAGAGTATGATAAACGATGTTTCCAAAATGATTGAAAATGACGCTGATTGCAAAGAGAATTAAGCATTTTACGATCGGTTCTGTTAAGTTTCACAGCACAGAACTTAAGCATACAGCCTAGTTCCATACCATCAGGGCCCTGCGGAAAAAATCGGTTTTCAAGGAGTTAAAAAACTCTGAAGTACAGTGGCACCTATCAATGACTGGATGTGAGATACGGTTAGACTTAACTATCTCGACGGATACTACCGTTTTGGGTACAGTGTCAAGTGAATACGGTCGATTTGAAAAAGTCTGCGAATAGTCGGCATATCATGTCAAGGCTCAGCATTCTCTGCCACCCAAAGACACAGATGATGGAAATCCCGAAGATCTGCGCATTTTGAATTAACAAACGCCGTACAATTTTTTAGGATTTTGTTGAATTACCAAACTCAATTTATGCATCTGTTAAATACGACTTTTTAGCAGTTTTTGATTCAGGCGTTGGAAATTGGAACGGGCAACTAATATTCTTAGAAAAATCTTCAGAAGACCCAGATCTTTTTAAAACGCTTATAGAGCCTCGATTTAAATTATTGTTTCAGGTTAGCACGTTGCCTGAGAACCAAGGTGGTTTACTACTCTTAGCCTTAACAAATGAACCGGAACGCAGCGATTTAATAAAGTCCCCATGTAACTATAAAAATAGACGTGGCAGTCGCAACATCAGTACAAGCATCAGGTCGACCATCGGGGGAAAATTCAACAAAAAAAAAAATGTTTGAATTGCTCAAATCAGTAGTTGCCTGTTTTAAACGACATCTCGAACGAGAACGACATAACACTTTCCATGAAATTTAATCGTAGGCATTAGATTGTCCAGTTTCCGCACTGCAGTGTAGGGTGCAAGGGGATCTTCAGGCAGATAAGGCAGGGATTCGACTAGACCAGTACGCTATTGAACTATCACCAAAAACTGAAATCTAACAACTATTTTGTAGAGTTCACAACGTTATAATCTGAACTATACGCATTCCATAAGCGAACCAATGAACTTCATGCTGCGTCAACAGGAGTCAAAAAGTTTGAATCTCATCATAGAAATATTCTTTGATAATCATATTCTAGTTATTCTGGGTACATTTCCAGCTCCTCAATCACATTTGGGTTGGTTTCTTCATTGTAATTTTTGTCCTCGCTCCTAGATAGTGTGCACGCGCCTTAGGCAAATAGATTCTGCCATATTTGTTTGAATCTGCGATTATGGTGGATTTAATGACACGGTTTTCTATCAAATCCTGATTTGCCATTCCTCTCAAAGCACTGCAGATCCGGCAATTTCAGCATCATCATAATCGTGGATCGTTAAAGTGAAAATGAAATTAAATAAAGCCTGTTCTCCCATGCAAGACACATTTGCGAGTCTCGTTGTTTTGTTTTATAATGGTACAAAGTAAATCATTAACTCGGCTTGATTCCTCGCGTGTGAATTTAATAATATTTATCCATTGTTGTCTCTGTAAAAATAAGTATTATCAGTGTTGCCAGACTTTTTCCCAAAAAATAATTTTGGTTGTTTATGAAAACAATAAATACAAAAATGTTTGGCTAAGAAGAAAATCTACCAGTTTTAAGGTTTTATCGGTATTCTTCTTTTTTTTGGTAAAAAAACATACAGGATAAACCATAATCATTTCATTTACGAAAAATTGAAAGTTATTTTCATTTTCATTTGTTTAAAAATAAGAGTAATCTACGATGCAATCTAGACCAGTTTAAAGTCAAGAATTTGAACACTCGTCTACTACTAACTTACTATTTCAGTGCGTGCAACATAAAGTCATTATTTGGTGAGATAATCCATTGTTAGTTTACATTCACAAAAGGCCCTAACCAACGTTTTACCAAACTGTATTTTTTCGCAAATTTGTATGATATTATAAATAAAATAATAAAAATAAATAGATTAAACGGTTTTATTGAAACAATACTTACATTAGCCGTTTTTTTTCCACCCGCATATACGTTTACGTTTCCGCGTAGAAAAGCGCTTATCCTCAGCTTAGATACTGCTTACAAAGACTCATCTAGCGGCGAACTAGCTACAGAACATAGCGAAAGCTCAGATCAAACCTCTGGTGGCCCATTGGGCGATACGTATAACATTAAGCTAATCGTTTGCGATGAATAGTGGACAAACTACCATTGTAGAGGTGATATATAAGAATTATGGTAAAGTGAACATAGCATATATTTCATTTGCATCTGAGTAATAATGCGTATTGAAATTTTAGGAAGTACTAAATTTTAACAAATATCCACAGCAGTTTCGAAGAGTAGATAAGTTTAAAGCTAGCTGTCCAAATTAAATGAAGCGTAACGCAGATAAATGTAAAACTTGAGTACCAGAGGTTTAGATGTAAGTGGTAATAGTAGTATACTTTATGTGACGTGCAATAACTCAATGAAATCAACGTCATATTGCAGTAAAAGTCGAACGCCTTTCGAATTTGCGTCATATCCGGCTCTTACGTTTCTTCCAACCCAGGTGATTTTTGACACACAGTCTTGATGGGTATGTTCTTAGTCCGCGCAATTGCAACTGGAGCGCCAAAGTAGTGTAAAAGGACTTTCAAAAACCTACATTTTTGCTGGCGTTTCCCTTCATTCCTTTTCGATAATTTGGCAACGAATTGTATTCATGTTTTTCTAATTGATTCTTATTGAATTTTCAATAAGGTCTCCTCACTAGGTAGCCGCACCTTATCGTTGGTATGAGGGCTTAGTCCGAACCTTTAGGGCGGGCGTGTGTCGTGACCAGGACTTTCACCCCTAATCCAGCGGTGTTGATGCGGACACCGAGTCTGTTGGACGATTTGCAGCTATAGGGGATGACATTCGGCTGTATTCAAACGGAGCCTGGCCCGATAATCCTGGCCACCTCGGGAGGATATTTGATGGCCCTTGACCTTTACCTACAGTAAGGAGCCCCTGCTGTTGGGAAACGGTTATGTTCCCCGTATATAATACTGGTCCGCTGAGTACAAGCCATTGTCGTGTCAGGTGGTCGTACGACCAAGAAGCAGCGACTCATTTCCTAATTGTAATAAGGACGCTGTAAGGGGAGATACTGAGTCGCAAGCCAGAGGGACACAAAAAGGATTAAGCGATGCGCCGGACTCTGGGGGGAAGAGTAGTGGTCTGATTCCATGCACCCGTTGGAAAAGCATACAAGAAACGGAGTAGTAGATTGTACATGCTGGTAACGGAGTCGACGGAATTAATAGAGCTCTCTCCTAGTACCAGTAAGAATTTTCCAACGCCCTGGGAGCTAATGTCGGACCCACCGAAGTGGAGATCAGCGCTTGGAATAGGCTCATGAGGCGTAGAAAGGAGTCGAAGCCAGTTCAAAAGGTTTGTCTGTGCTAGAAACCCATCCGTACTGCAATCAGTACTAGGAGAACAATCACGTCCTAAATGGCACGAAGAATATTAGGCTTAAGGCGAAAGCCTTCTTTCAAGAGTCACAAAGGACCCGTCGCAGAGCCGCGAAGTCATAGTATAATGGGTGTGAAGATGGATAGTCGTGCGACAACATCGCAAAGCTTGCTGTAGCTCGAGGAAGTGGTTCCGACACCTCCGAAAAAAAAAAGGCAAGGCACGAATTCGCTGTTTGAGTCGGTGGATAAAGCGCAAATCCCCACGGTGTAACTGACCAAAGTTCAGGTAGTGATATCATCCGTATTGCAATTCGGAGGATACACTTTCGGAGCAAGCTTCAAGCTGCGCCCTTTTTTAGCTCGTTCATTCCACCGCGTTTTTCATTCCCATCTATTAACATTATGCCCTGTGAACCCGTACTATAGATGTATGCTTCTCCATGTCCCGGTTCCCATCCCCGAAGACTGCTTACAACACTCTAACATGCATTTACGATGCTGTGCTCTGCGAGATTTATTGCCTTAATTGCTGCTTGGCTTCAAAATAAAAGTTAACACAACTGTTGCAGCTTAAGCCTATTTTCTTGCCAGGGTTCCATTGCTTTGGTTACGGTTAATATTCCGCTTGGAAAGGCTACAGTAATCCGGCACGCCTGCAGGATCTACTTACTCTCGATCCAACTACAGTATACGCAGAACGCCTACTCCTTCCCAACTATTTTGAACCTTCTCTGTGTACACACGTATCGCTCGTCCGGCATTTTCGCATCCCTTGCGCCACCGTCCATCTCTATTTTGGCCTTAGACTCTCCCTCGATAGTCGCAGATAGGGATCAGGTTGTATTTCGGTCTTCTGATTGTGATGACGCTATAGCTCTATGCATAGGTCGGCGCTCAAGGCTTGATGATATACTTGTACACACAGCTTGGCATAATGTTCCTGGCTCCAGTTAAAATTTACATGCGACCTCAGGAAAGAAGAGGCTAACAATCCTAACATGCTAAAAGTTCAGTCTAAGTTCCGAAGAACCTCAAAAGTCTAAGACAAAGGAACCCGTGGAGGTAGCCGCGTCACTTCGAAGGTGTTAGAGAGGACCAACCGTTTAGATCGAGAATATGGGTCCCGAGATACCAATTGAAATTTGGTAAAGAAAAAAAAGGTGGTGGGGGGGGAGGGCCTGAAAGGGCCTCGAAAATTCTAACCAAGGGCAAGGGGAGACACAGCAAGACGTTATGATGACGGGGCTGGGGGGGGGCGACCACCCCTCAGCGTTTTGCGCGTCCTTACATATGAAACTTCAACCCAATAAAGTGATTCGGGCGAAGGTCCCGTGACGAGATATAGTCATGGTCAGGAAACACTGTCATTCATCTTGCTAATCTAATTACACTACATAGGACCATCGTAGTGTGGCTCGTTGAGCAAAAGAATAGGCATGGCATTTATACTGGCATTCTGCTACACATGGCCCATGCTGGGGAGTGACATGTCTGGGGAGTGAAAGAGGATAGTACAGGACGAGGGCGCAAAGGGCTGTCGGTCTTAGGCTCTGAATGCGAGAGGAGGCGTATTTCTATTTTTGTTACACCCTCCAAAGTCAATTTGCGGATAGATCACCAGGGGAAGTGTAACTACATACAATTGGTCCAACATACCCGGTCATTTTCTTGATATTACATTGAGCTCCGAACGTGATATATCAATATATGATTTGATTGGTTCTGATAGACCTCTTCTCCCCGCCATGGGTATAACTCAAGCTGCAGCACACCGCCCTAAAGAAGGTGTGAGAGGGAGACACCTTAGTAAACGACGAAACTTCCAGAAACGAGGTAGAAACAAAACTGGAACACACCGAAGACGTTGTAAATGTGGAGTGTAATTAGGGCAATCTACTGAGTTCCTAACAAGGACCCTGATGAGACTGCCTCATATACCAGAGCTTGCCACTCAGAGGAAAGCAAAGCGTGCCATGGCGGAGCAATTAGTTGATCTTCTAATACTACAGCCGGGTAAAATAGATGTTTAACCTAGCAAAAGAACCCGTAAATTAATTCGTCTCAGAGGAGTAAGGAAGCTACTAAGGATCTCCGCGTGAAAATTCCTGGGCCGAAGAAAATCTCATGGAAAAGTATTCTGTGTGGAACCATAAATGAGTGCTTCCAGCCGAAAAAACAGCACGAAAAGCCCTAGCACGAGGAAACATAGTCCCGGAAATTAATAAAGAAAGAGCCGGGAAATGGGTCACGTAAATAGTGGAGGAGTCTCTTGAGGTGCTCTACGATACAACATTCCCTATCTGCCCAGATGATTGGAGAGCCACAGACAGTACTCACAACTTCGATTCAAGGGAGCGGTAGTGCCGGGCTTGCGGTGACCGCTATACCAAGACCGAAAATGGGGTTGAATAGACCTTTGTCTAAGTTTTAAATCACCGGGCCCCAGATGTATATTTTCGGCCAT
This sequence comes from Eurosta solidaginis, assembly GCA_029619165.1. NCBI lineage: Eukaryota > Metazoa > Arthropoda > Insecta > Diptera > Tephritidae > Eurosta > Eurosta solidaginis. The sequence goes on from JARSSU010031311.1 coordinate 7,388, forward strand.
GCTACAGTAAGCGGCTTCCCGTTGAATAAATAATACTCGATGGGTTAAATAACTGAATCATGTACCGCACTCTTGGGAGAACGCTCGTATGTAGCTTTCCTACCAAAGGTGGGGAAAAATCTGTCTTGGTTGTATCCCCAACGTACTATATACCCCTAATCCCGCTTAAGCGCCATGTCCTGTCTCAAACTTTTTTTGAGACGCTGGGGGGGGAAATAAATGTGTAACATAAAGTCCTAACGTCTGCTGAAAAACGACTGTCTCCCACAAACACAACATTGGTACACCAATAGTAATACGCAATAAAACATAGAGAAAGTCCCTTAGACACTGCCGCGACCTTTTTGAAACAAATAACTGTCTCTCAATGGGGCGTATGGATCTTTAATTATATACAATTACATCCGCCTTAACCAGTATGGGATCGGGCTTTCCGCCATGTTAAAATTGCCTGGAAGATTGGGAAATTGGTCATGAGGCCCACTAAATTCAGTGAGATGGGCCACGCCTGCAGGAAGGGTGATATCACCTCTGTTGTGGATGCCTGGCCATCAACCAATTGCTCATGCGGAATTCGATGAGCGTAACCCGTAAATCTTACGGCCTTTAACGCAAGATGACGTTTGCCAATTTGTCATAAGTCCGAATTGCCTTCCCCAAAGGTTTCAACTCTTTGATGGCTTCATTGGGCTTCCGCGGATGATGCATGCCCAGGACACTCTATATCGGGCCTGACAGCAACGCGAGATAAGAACGGATAATGCGTCCTTTGTTTTTACAAGCAGATGTAAGGTCCAATATATTTTCACCAGTTCTAAGTAGCGAGCTGGGGTGACATCCACAGGAGAAATCTGTACTAATTATACTATGAACATCTCAAGAGCTAGGGTTTTATGGGAAAGCTTACCGTGGAGGAGCGTTAGAAAAGACCTCCCACGGGGGTTACAACTGGCCCACCATGCTCAGTGTCCCTCGGGGAACAGCTGAGCGCCGCGCACCGTTACACAATCCTGAGAACGACGCTTTTTATTCTGAAGCCGATAATATTGAAGGTTTTACCTGAAACAAATAGCTTCGTTTCCAACACAGTGCGCAGAATGCAATAGAAGGTTCGTGGGGGGGAGCCGACAATATTGAGGTGGAGTAGAATTCTTTCGCATACCCGCTTAAACTTATCGCACCCTTTACCATCATTCGTCAGCCACTGTAAATCGTTCATCCATTCGGCTGCCCCTACAATAAGATCTTATCCAACATTTTGCCGGCGCGATTTTCACTGTGAAATCGCGGTTTTTACTGATGTCTTTTTTGTTAGCTAGTGTGAAACAATGCCTGCCATTGCCAGTCGGCAAAGTTGTACCTATCTGCGTAAGTTGTTGGTTTAAAAAGGATACACAATTGGTCCTTCCCGTATAATTAAGTGGCTTTAAGATTAGTTTTCGCGCAAACTATACGAAACGCGTGCTCAAGGGCGCGTGTACAAGAGGTTATCTGCGTCATCGTGTTGTCGCGCATCTTAGGGCGATAGGTGAAATTAAAACAAGGCCCACAAATGCTTCGCCCCTGATGCTAGCAAATTGCATTCTCAATGTAGTTTCATCGGCACCATTACGAGAGCCCAAAAAGCGTAGGTAGCCGTGTTCGGGTTGTGTGGAACGATTTGGCTAGTTTTTCACGGGATCGTTTAACAAACGACATTCGTCGCTTGAAGCAGTGGAACGTTTATCGATGAACCATCCAACCCTTGAGCCTTTTTGACACCTTTCTTATAAATAAGCTTTCGCTCCGTTTTATCGATGCTAACTAACGGCCAATGATAGCGAGCTTCAGTAGAGAAAGGTATCACCGCCAAAAGTCAATTGAAACATAACAAAGTTTTTTTGCACATCGCGATTCGACAAGCCAATACCGCTGTTTGTACAGCATATGCTAAGTCACATGGATTTCTATTTATTGGAACAGTTTTCCTGAGATTCCACTGCCCAAATCCGTGTCCTATGGCTGTTTGTAGTCCCATGGGCCCGTTATAATAGAGACCGCTTACAGTCAACCTACATATGCCGAATATAGCCATCAAACTGCAAACCATACGCCTAGCTTCGTGGGTATTGGAGTGTGTGAATCGCTGCACCATATCCACTCAATTCAGCCGCTGAGGCTGACACAAGACGTAATAACCCAGTTTGCAACTTCGTTTGCTGGTACCGGCATCCCACCATCATGGTCCCCGAGCTCTGAGAACCGACCCGCTACCCAATAAGTAAACACGCCGTGTTTGGTTATCCAACCGCTTTCCGTTGGAAGGGTTCGTGATACGCTCCGTAGAATCGATGCCATACCACTTCGTCCCTTTTATTTGATTTGGGCTAAACATCGACATTCTTGTCCCGAGCCGCCGTTGTGTACAGCGTTTTGGGACTACTCACGGAATATATCGCTTCCGCAGTTTGGTCCCCTATGGAATCGGTTTTTGCTTCTTAAGAAGTCCGCTGTAAAAGGTGATACCACACTTTCCCTCGTCGAGTTTTTTTCGGATGACTGCTGTACGATAACGTGCCCTTGATTTTACAAAAATCACAGGTCGACTTGCCCAACGCCTAAACTGATACGTCCCCTGAATCGCTTCATATTCCATGGGTTGGTTCTGCAGAACCCCGCACTCACGAAACCTGACCGCCATTGATTATTGGTTGGGAGTACGATGTCGTTGGGTCCGTCCCCCTCATCTGTATCCGAACTCCATAAAGACGCGCCCCTGCATACCCCCCCCATCGAGGTAAAAAATATATTTGGGTTTAGCGACTTTGGTGTGGAAATGTGTTTGAATACGCGTCACGCCCCATCCCGTCACCCAACAAACGCTGCCTCTGAGTGCCACAATATCGTGATCGACGCCCTCTGGTTTTTAGGTCCTGTGGCACTTGAGGAAAAAAAAACACAATTTAATCCCACTAAAACCGCCATTTACGTACGGATTGAGCCGCTTGTTTGTATTTTGTTTTTTTTGTTTATGTTTTATTTCAATTATTTTCTTACTAATAGGTATTTAACAATTTTTTTATAAAATATTACATAAAAGATAACTAAATAAGAAAAATAGTGTACTGGCATTAAATGTTCATTTTAGAACAGTGGGAAGATCACTATATCGTCAATCAACGCTACGCAGTCTGCCCGATGAATCGTGCTTTCTATTGCCCATTGTGTGTGCGTCCTCATCAACGAATTCACAGCCCCGCAGTACTGCTACCCCGTCGAACGAGAATGGCTGTCGTGACAAACAACTTTGCAAGCACATTACAACGAGAGGGAAATGGACGAGTGGAAACCGGTAACGGAAAACGACGAACAATGCCGTTCCTATTTACATGCCCGCATAATGCGTGTTTGAAAGAGTCCAACATCACGAGAGAAGTCAAGGGTCGTGTTTTTCATTTGCTCTCTTTCAAAACTTTCGGTCCTGGAAATTCTCTTAACGCCGCTCTTTGTTTGTTGGCACTGCTACAGTTTACAACAGGATGTGTAACTATTCCGTGCTGCTAGCAACCGCCTAGCACTGAAAAAGATGCGTTTCTTTAGCGGGTCCGGATTCATCGAACGCTATAATTAATTACAAGTTATTCGCATAATTGCCTTTACTTTGCTAAACGAGAATCTCCCTGTGCATTGCATAACCGGCCCGATTTCCGCTACAGCGTATCTTTTTTGCGCTTGCAGCCATTTCCTCGACCCAACGGTATTGCTTTGGGGTATGCTGGTTAACGACTTAAATCCGCCAGAGCCCCTTAATTGCAGGTTGTCATGAGCGCATCATAATAATTCTTTGCCTGAAAATATCCGCGCTATAACGACTAATAATTTCTGATATACACACCCTTCATTATTACCACGCTGCGTGCTCCCGCATAAGTGCAGGTCGTATTGCCCCAACGTCACCGCTTGACTGGGATAATATGGCTGCCAGCAGTCAGTCTCAATTCGCAGCTTTGCCATACAGTGTGTTGTTCAGTGCATGTTTTTGCATCAGTCGCATGCTCCAACAGCTCCAGAGGTGCACCTTCTAGCAGAGTCATCGTACGCCCCGTACGGTCGCTGCTTCATCACACGCTACGCGGTAGACTCCGCCGGGCCCCTATTTGTATAAGTTTACCCTAGCAGAGCGTTCCACCAAGGCATATATTTGTTTTGTGTCTTCAGTTATTTCTATGTGGGCACGGTGCGTTTGATGCATCTGCGCAATTCGTAGGGAGATACTGTTTACCGACGCTGCGATGCATCTCGAGGAATTGACTTGGACGCGTGTCTTTTATCATGACGCAAAGGTATACTGATAATTGCACGATGTGCTCTCGCGATAACGCACAAATTTTCCGGTGGTGGCCGAGCGCCAGCATGAGGAGCTTTGTGTCATTTACGAGAAGTGTATGGAAGAGACGGTACGCTTCACTCTTTTTTTCGCTGATCCATTCATAGAATGCGCTTCAATCCACCCACAGCGCCCCCACATGGCGAGAACTGGGAAACCGGTATAAAACAGGTCAAGTCCATCTACAACGCGTTTTAGCAGAAACTCTCTTGTCATATCAGCACGTTTTGACGAAAAATGGAAGCTTTTGCGTAAACTCCGTCCATTATGTAGTTTAACAAAGTGCGCGCGACCTCGAAGCTGTAATGCCAGGGCACTTTATCATCGTGTGAGCCGCTAAAATCTATCCCCGAATCTGAGGGTCAAGGGTTCCGGAAAATCTCCCCCAGCGGTGGCAACTCATATCGATATAAGACGATATTTGGCGTCTCTCTAAGTTTGCAACGTCGCACCAAATGGTTTCGCCCTCGCGTAATTTCGAAAGGGATATGTTGTAGATGTAGTCAACGAAGCTACTCCTCCGACAAAGTGGACACTCGCAAGGTAGTTTTGATGTAAGTTTGGAAGTGACAGTCGTGTACGAGTCGTCACGTGTGAAGACAACTACGTGAATACATTCGTCCAGTATCTAATTTACGCCTTCTTCCAACAAAAAGGGATGTATTTTGCGAGTATTGGACATTAAAATTGGATTATGCTGTATTCATAACTTTGCTCCATTCATTCATACTTCTTTTTTAATACTAATTGAGTACTTATTGGCCGGTAAAAATATATATAAGTTTTATTTTTCTTTGAGCTTAAGGCCTATTTTTATAAATAAAACACTGATTTTGTGTCTAATTTATATTAATTTATTCGATATTTCGACCTTAGTCTAAGGTCATCATCATGACTGCAAGAAACAATACAATAATCTATCAAATATTAACATTTTTTGACATAAGTCATTTTCACATTTACACAGCATATAACAACATATAAAAATATAAATATATTTAACATAAATCATCAGCACAACTTACGTTTTAAGCAATGCTTTAAAGACTAAATGCGAACAAAAAAATTAGGAATAGCGACGATTCAAACAACGAGTGTGCATAAACAATGCAAGTCCGTATTGTAAACAAAATTTTATAAAAAACAATAATACATTAAGCGGCGAAAAACCGCATGCAGAAAATTGATCACAGCAGTGGTAGTAGTTGTTTGTTGGGAAAGCTCAGAGTGGCTTCCTGTGCTTTATTATTACGTTGCGGTAAGCGGTGGGCACAGTGTTCAGTGACTGCCCTTAAATTCATACGTTTATTATTAGGGGTGTCAACTATGTGTAGCATTTCTAAACGTGAAGCGTTTACTATAATTTTTCTCCTCTTCTAAAAATGGTGGACGCTTCTCAAAATCTCGGGTAGTGGCATGTATCTTTACAATGTGCTGTTAATGCCGTTTTGTATTATCAGAAAATTATTCTTAATTTTATGTTTGATTTGTGAGCGGATATCCTTGTCTTGAGTTTTAGATTTGGTAGTACCTCACTATACTTTCTCGCATATGTGGGACCTGTCACCAATACAAGGAATCCGATACACTAGGTCAGATTTTTCCTCTTTAGCTATGGGATTTCCAGTTTGCTGAATACTTTTTTAATGGGTTGCTGTAGGTAAAGGCTAGCTGGCCTGCACCGTTTCTCTGTCATACAGTTTGGAATTTTTGATCCTCTCCGAGAGCTCAGGGACATAAGTAACCGATTATAAATTTTTGCAGTTTGATTTTCCCTATTACATCTTTTATGACGCCTCGAGTAAATTCGTATATAAGTTGGTAGATAAATGTTCGTGGGAAGTCAGTATTTTTCAGGGTATCCTTAATGATATTGATGTTTTTGTTGTGGTACAATGTGTCGCTGATGGAGAGAACACGCCTCACAATTTTTGGCGAGTAGATCAATCTTCCAGATGTTGTGGGTTTTTTGTACCAATCTATTGTAATCGGTTATCTCTCTCTTATTATTAGGGTATCCAAAAAGGTATTTTTCCGTTCCTTTTCTATTTCGATCGTAAACTTAATGGATTTATGATACCCATTGAGTACATTTAACAATTTGTATATGTGTCCTCTGTTTTATACTATGGCGAATAAATCGTCCACATATTTAGTAGTTTTGTTGGCCGATTCCATTTCAAACGTGTTTAAAGATCCTCCATCACAATATCGGCTATGACTGGTGATTGTTGGAGAAACCCATGGTCATTCCTGATCGTTGCTCATATATTTTATCTCTGTATTTAAAGTAACGATTCCCTTTAATACAAAACTTAACTACAGTAAGAACAGTTCCTTGTCATGGACGTGTTCTCCTTTATCTTATCCCATTTTGATCCTATGATTTCACAGCGCCAAATCTACTGGTTAATACTAGAATAAAGACCACACGTCGAACGACACTAAACTCTCGTCATCATAACATACGTATTGTGTATTTTATTTTTAAATTCAATTGCGTCTTTGATGTTATATTTAGATAATAGGGTTAGTTTATTAAGAATGTGTACAACATAATTTACATAAATTGTAGGACGAGGATTAACGGACGAACATGATAGCCGGAGTGGAGTTCCTGTTTTGTGAATCTTCGGCAGACCATAAATACGGGGTGGATTAGACGTTTTACATTGAGACGATATTTTTCTTTCAAGTCAATGACCTTGTTATTATTAATTTTATCCACTATTTCGTTGTGCTTGAAGTTGATTTGTAGGGTCTCGTTTTAGCACTTTGTACGTGAAATAGCCGTTTAATATTGTTTGCGTCCTTTTTGTTTATATTCCGTTTTGTCCATTATACATTGACGTTTCCATTGTCTGCATTGAGAACCAACAAGTTGTTCGTGGTTTTTAAGAACTGTTTTGTGGAGCGCAATGTTTCTAGCGTAAATCTATTCCTTATAGAAATGTGTGTCTTGTTAATGTGGTTCTGCAAGAGTGTTGTCAAATTATTCCTTTCAATCTCTTGTTTTTCTTTTTCTTTAATTGTTTGTATACACGTTTCTCGCCATCTGCTCATCAACTTAAATAAAGGAAATTATTTAGCCTCGGTGGGCATCGCGTATTTGGACCATGGGATAGAAGCCACATAATATTTGTTGGTATTTGTGTCTGTCGTGTTACAAATGTAACCTGGCACCACCCTAATGTTCAAACTTTGTTGTTGTTTCTGCCTTTAACTGTTTCGTACTTGTTAACTTGTGTAATTTTTCACGTCGGTTCTTAGCTTATTTAATCAAAACCTCTTCACTTTCAAGATGTGGTGGCATCATGTGTTGTTAGGAATTTGTTATTTTTGTTTTTAACATATTTACCTCTTTTCCATTTCGCCGTAGAATCTCGTGTGTTTTATTGTGATGAGAAGATTTAGAAGTTTGAACCTGATTCCCTCTATGTACTTACTCACGTATAAGCTAGTTTTGTTGGTAGTTTGTGACTATTGACTATCTTGTTTGTTTAATAATGTAACTTATGGTTTTGGTTGCATTTTGTTATGAACTGGGAGATACGCCGTTTTCTCACTACATCTCTCCAGAAATTTTGTTGACTACGAGGAGTCTCGCGAGTTGATGTGTAGTGCGTTTGTCTTGGTAGTTTGTTTGATGCTACGTTTGGTGTTTTTTGTTGATTTTGTTGTGTGTTTGTAAACGTTGTGGTGCCGTTTACTTCTCGATGTGCTTCGCCGTTTAATCATAATTGAGTTACTTATTGGCCGGTAAAAATATATATCAGTTTTATTTTCTTTGAGTTTAAGGCTTATTTTTATAAATAAAACACTTGATTTTGTGTTTATGTATTTAATTTTATTCGATATTCGACCTTAGTCTAAGTCATCATCAGGACTGCAAGAAACAATACAAAAACACTAATAATTTATCCAATATAACATTTTTGACATAAGTCATTTCACATTTAACAGCATATAACATCATACAAAAATATTAAATATCATTTAACATAAATCATCAGCACAACTTACGTAAGCAATGCTTTAAAGACTAAAATGCGAAAACAAAATAAATTAAGAATAGCGACGATTCAAACAAAGAGTGTGCATAAACAATGAAGTCCCGTAATTGTCAACAAAAATTTTATAAAAACATAATACATTAAGCGGCAAAAAAACAGCATGCAGAAAAAATTGATCACAGCAGTGTAGGTTGTTGTTGGGAGAGCTCAAGAGATGGCTTTTGTGCTTTATTATTAGGTTTGCGGTAGGCGTGGGCCACGTGTTCAGTGTCTGCCATAAAATTCATACGTTTATTATTTAGGGCTGTCAACTATGTGTAGCATTTCTAACGTGAGCGTTTATTACATTTTTCTCCTCTCTAAAATGGTGACGTTTCTCAAAAATCCGTGTAGTGGCCTGTGTCTTTACAATTGTGCTAGTTAATGCCGTTTATTATCAGAAAAATTATTCCTTAATTTAATGTTTTAATGGCCCACCTTTATGGCGTATCTCGAAAAAGCGTCCTCATATAGATTAGACCAACTCCCTTTTAAATAATCATTAACACCTCTTTATTTGATACCCATGTCGTACAACGCATTCTACAGTCACCCCTGGTCCACATTTATGGCGATATCTCGAAAAGGCGTCCACCTATAGAATTAGGGATCACCCCTCTTAAAATACTCATTACCACCGCCTTCATTTTATACCCATATCGTACAAACACCCTCTAGGGTCATCCCTGGTCCATCTTTAAGGCCATATCCCGAAATGGCGTCCACCTAGAGAACTATGCCCACTCCCTTTAAAACACTCTTTGATACCTTCCATTTGATACACATGTCATACAAACACATTCCAGGGTCTACCCTAGGTTCATTTTCCTACGTGGTGATTTTCTCTTATATTTTGTCTCCAAAGCTCTCAGCTGAGTATGTAATGTTCGGTTACGCCCGAACTTAGCTTCCATCACTCGTTATTATTAGGTTTTTTTAAACACAAGTTAAAACTGTCTACTTAAGCTATATATTTTTTGTATTTTTTTCTTTTATTCACATGCATTGTGGTGATACAAGCCGTGATCTAATTTTTATTGAAAAAAAGTTTTAAGTCTCAGTATAATTAATACTTAAAATTAGAAAAAGTGTCCTGATCAAATTTATGAAAAAGACACACCGTTTATCCACCGTGATAAACAAAGTACCATTTTGATTAAATTAAAAATAATATTGTACGAATTTCGGAAAATCCGCTTATTTGAACCTTCTGCAAACGTTTGAATCGCTCAAACAACTTGAATAATCACTCCAACAAAATAGAGGGATTCATATGCCTGTGTGTTCAATTGAGATAGGTGAGATATAGACAAGGTGATAAGAAAGAGAAGGCCCGTCCAGGTCAGGTGGCTCTTCCCTCCCTCTTCTACATATATAATGTAGCCTTGGACTTCGCTATGACTCCTTTTCCCGAGCGAAGCCCCCTTAGCCTGACACTAGTCTGTCCGTCAAAAGTCTAGAAGTCCTAGTTACCCTTGAGATTTTGCCCATGTCAGTCGATATACCCCACGTCCCCTCTTCCGCACCTGCGCAACGCATACACCCAACAAAAAGGGAATCCTATATACCCATTGTGGTATTTCAACCCATTTAACCCAAAAAAATACCGAAAAATAAAATTATCAACTCGATTTTTTTCTAGACGTTATAAATGTATTTTTTAATGTATATTTCAGTCAATAAACAAATCCAAAAGAACACGAATTAATGGTTCTTACGCCTATGTGCCTAAACCTCATAAAATTATATAACGAAAAATTCAACTCAAATTTCAAGTTTATGACTTAGAAATAGCTCAAATGTATTTTTCTAATCTTACAAACCAATATACTACCAAAAAATCTATCTGTAAAGGGTGCCTAAATAAAAAAAACTGCTACGTTAATATCAAATTTCAATATCGAAATATAAAAATAACAGCAAAAAAATGTGTAAAACGAATTATACAAACAACATTACTAAGATTTGCAATGCTTAACTCCCCGTTCATTTAAGTGGTTCTATAACCACGGACGCTGCTGTGGGCTTCTCCCAATCCAACACTAATTCCTCTCCCTTTCCCAAGCAGGCGCAAAAAAATAGCAAATAAAGGGCACTGCGTGTACTAAATAGGTAAACGTGGTGTATTTTTGTATTGTACTTACCGCTTTATCCCTCGATGAGGCGCCGCATCTCGGGAGAGCTGTGCTGAAAAGTTACAATAAAATACCTACGTATTTACCTAACGACTGATAAGGACACGAGATGTATTACAGAGAGGAGCTACTTTGTATGAGTTTCCACTTTCAGTCACGCGGTCATGTGCTAAAACGCCGGAGAATAATTAATATGGGGTCATACAAAACATGTATTTAAAATGTTCCGGAACCAATTAAATAAAATTGTTATGTTTATTTAATTTAGATTTACTTAAATTTTTGGATTTTATTAATTTTAGATTTATTAAATTTTAGGATTAATTTAATTTTAGGATTTGCTAAATTTTAGGTTTATCTTAATTGTAGGTTTAATTTAATTTTTAGGATTTTCTTAGTTTTAGCTTTTATTAAATGTAGTATTTTATTAAATTTATGATTTTATTTAATGTGGGTTGTATTTAATTTTAGCTTTTATTACATTTTAGATTTTAATAAATTTTAGGTTTTATTAAAAATTTTATGTTTAATTAAATTTTATATTTTATTTAATTTTAGGTTTTATAAAATTTTAGGTTTAATTAAATTTTATATTTTATTTAATTTTAGGTTTTATAAAATTTTAGGTTTGATTAATATTTTATATTTTATTTAATTTTGTTGATTTTATTTAAACAAACTGTTCTTTTCACTTACCTTATAGCTTGCTGCACCTCCGTTTTGAGTGTACCGGAGGCCGGTTCCGTAAATTGGCGGTAAAAACTTTTAGCCGGTAAGACGTCCTTTTCAGTCTTGGACACTTCGATAATTAATTTAAGTTTTATTTCGGCTATTAAGCGCAGCCATCACCAAAGTGCACCGGCAAGTTTCCCTCGCCTGTTTTTCAGTCAATTCCCGAAGGAATTACCCATCCATTCTTGCCACTAAACGTATTCACAGATACATGCCTACATAGCCATTAAAACCGACACCTACAAGCTATATAGCCATTCATACATACATTCACACACACGAAGTGTGGTTTGAGATGGTTGTGTATTAGGCATTGGCAACTGGTTTTAGTGTTCGATTTTGCTTTATATGTTCGACGATGGAGTGCTTTAGTTTGACGTGTTTCCTAGGGCTCTGATCAATTTAAGTTCCATCACTACAACAGGTTGCCGTTACAGTGTTTAAATCAAAACTGAATACTGATTACTCAGCTTGCGCTGCTTTTATACTCTCCGTTGCTTCGTCCGCATATTTCACCAAAGGTCTCTTCGTCGCCTTCTACATAAGTCTTGCTAGCTTTAACGGGGACATGTATGTATATAAGGGTGGCTGCTTCATGTTTTTTTGTTGCGTGATTATTTACTAACAGCCTAGTGATGTGAAAATTCGACACAATATTGAAATCCATATAAAAACATAATAATAATAAGAAATATGTAAACATTGTTTATATAATTTACCAATAATGATAAATATTGAATTATTTATTAAATTTTTGAAAAAGATCTCCGTTTGATCCCAAGCGTAAATCAAATAATTCTTTTAGAATAGAAAAAATTGTAATTAATATAATTTAATGAAATATCAAGAGTTTAAGATTTTTTACCAGACTTTTAAAAAAATCGAAAATTTGTCAAAAGACATCCTTTTGGAATTCAACTCTTCAATAATCGTTTTGTTATCGATTTTCCAGGGGTGTAATAGATTTGTTTTCAAAGTGTTATCAACGACTTTTCAATTTATTTTTGACAAGTTATCCGTTTGTTATGAGCTTTTTAAAGAAGTTTTATCGGTTTGTTATCGAAGTCGGCAAGTTTTCGATTTGTTATCACTGTGTTGTGGATTACGGGCGTGTTATCGGCTTGTCATAGAAGTGCTGTCGGTTTGTTAGGCCAAAATGTCAATTTTTTTTTGAAAGAGCAGCTCTAAAAAATACAAAAATCCATATAAAACGACACTCAAAAATACTTGCGGAGAATTTCGTCAAAATATTCTTTTGCAGTATGCAACTCTCAAGAAATTTCTCCTATATTGGTTTAAAGGTTGGCATGGTTTCTTAAAGAAAAAGTGTCATTTAGGATGGCAGACAAATAAACAAAGTTAAACATTCATTAAAATCAATTAAAACTGTATGTTCAAGCAAAACAAACGCCGTCAAACGTCAAGAATTCTTGGCTGCTCCTACTTTCATGCAAAAGCAATATGTACGTCAAACATTTCCTTATCGTTTATCTAAGAACTTCGTAAGGTCTCTTTACAATGCACTATAAATTGTTTCTTAGAAAGAAAGGGTCCGAATCGTAACAAAATATCCCCGAAATGCTTTATCGGATTAATGAAACATGTGAGCTAGGCGCAATGCGTACTCGCAAGATCCATAATATATTATTGTTTTTTCAAAGATAAAACAAGGCTTTAAGTTTTATGTTTAAACCTAAAATTTTTCAATTATAAATTCAATTTTCTCCGATTTCTCTTTTACACTTTACCGATAAAACACCAGTAACTCGTCGATAAGCGACGTTCGATGATGGTTGGTTCCGATAACATTTGGCACACGGAAATAATGCCTGAAAATTCTACAAAAAAATTCTACAAAAAGTTGTCTGCATGAACCAGGTCGAACTGACCTACAGAGTGTGCTAAAGCTGTGAAGGGAGCACTTCACCCTACTGCCAGATAGAGAGGTAGAAGACGATCTTGATACCCCAACACGACGAAGTGAAAATGACTATATCTGGGCTTAACCAGACGTCGGGTAACGAAGAGTTAGTAAAGAGCATGAGTTAAATTCTATGCAAAATATAGTGTAACGAGAACATACCTTCAGATTTACCGTATACGGCAGCAAGCAACACCTCCAGCTCCGTAAGGATTAGGAAGGACTTCTCCGTGTGATCAGAAACCAAAAGAACGAAGGTTGTCTCCCTTAACTCCGCCTTCTCTGGATTAGATAAAGGGGCAAAAAGTTGGTCTTAAAAACAATACAAAGTACTTGCTGTAATTCAAAAAAGAATGGACATCTTCGCGTCTTTGTTGACGGATAAAATATCGGGACTTAGAAGGGCCTCATCTATTTAGAGACCGCATTAAAAAAGAAAACAATGTCAGTATATATATTGTGACGAATATAAGCAACACTAAGGCATACTATCATCTCTAAGCCGATACTAAGCAGTCATTTGTATATACATAAACAATCAATCATTGTGTCTACACATATGTACATACAAGAAGCGGAGAGATATGCACAAACACATGCATATATCTGAGATGTTCACAAAAGTATGCAATCAACTGCGCAGTATCACTCACATATACACGCGCATATGATAAGCTATAAACGTGCATCTGCAGTTTATAGCTGGCGAGTATATAGCTGGCAAACAAGATTCTAGAAGGACGAACGCCTAGAAGTATGCCGACGAGGAAACCGATGAGTAATAAAGCAGCACCCGCTGAGGCATAGGGAATCAGTTTGATTTAACCACGTTATTGGTTGTGAAGTTAAGTGATATTGTGAAGTACTTTCAAGTAGTCTAATAAAGACCATTTTTACGTTATTTAATAGTGGAGTTATTTATTCAACAGTTTAGCGATTCGAACGTTAGCAGAAGATTTGGAATAAGCAGAATTTCACTAAATTCGTTACAATTGGTGTCGAATAAATTCCGAAGACTTCGAATACAACTTGGGCATGGCAAAGTTAAGTGAATTAATGATACAGCAACTTAAAAAGGAGTTGGAAGCCCATGGATTGAATACAACCGGCAATAAACTCGAACTTCAGGCACGACTACGAGAGGCAATTGAATCACAAGAAATTAACGTGGAAGAGTATGTCTTTCATCTTGATGGCGATGAGACAACAAAATTGGAGGAGAAAAATGAAACACTGCAGACAATGGCGAGCACAGACCTGAACATGATATTGCCTGCAATATCGGCACAAATGTCCGAAATTTAATCACAAATATCCACAAACATGTCATCGCAACTGGAATCACAGGAGACACGTTTAACATCCAAGATGGAATCACAGGAGACACGTATATCCGAAATGTCGTCACAAATAACATCCAGGATAGAAACACAGGAGGCACGTATATCCGAAATGTCGTCACAAATAGCATGCAGGATTGAAGCACAGGGGGCACGTGTAATTGAATGTCGGGACAAATTTCGGAACAGGTATCATCGCAGATCTCTGCACAACTGGAAACTCGCATGGACGAAAAAATAATGCAGTTTGAGAGCAAAATCGAGGCTGAGGTAGATGCTTGAAAAGGTCGTATACAGGAGTTGAAATTAAAGCGCCCAGCTGTTTCAGCAAGCAATACGAAGGTCCATCTTTTGACGGCTCTATTCCTTTCCAGGTCTTTAAGCTTCAATTTGAGAAGACATCAGCAGTCAGCAACTGGAGTACTGAAGATAAAGTTGCTGCACTGTTTGTTGCATTGAAAGGGCCTGCAATTGAAATCTTACAGACTATTCCAGAGTACGAGCGGAACAGTTATGAAGCATTGATGGCCGTTGTCGAGAGACGTTATAGAGTAAGAAACAGAAATACCAAATTGAGTTGCAAAACCGTTACCAAAAGGCGAATGAGACCTTGCAGGAATTTGCGTCGGATGTTGAAAGATTGGCTCATCTGGCAAATGTAGACCCACCCGTGGAATACACCGAGAGGGTTTAAAATTCAGAGCTTTATAAATGGAATACGGGATGTCGAAACGAAACGAGCTACATATACGAACGCCAAGCCAAAATTTGCTGAAAACGGTATCCCATGCACTGACTCAGGAAACAACGTCGCTGCTGTGTAAGCGAGTTTTCAAAGCACGCCGTGTGGAGTGGAAAGGCCAGATTGGGTGAACACAATATTGGAGGCGCTGAAAGGATCGCAAAAGCGGCGTGAAAGAGTTATCAAATGCTTCAAATGCGGGAAGTCCGGTCACATTGCACGGCATTGCGATCTTGATTCTAGTGGTTTCAACAGCATGGGTGGTCTTAATAACAAAGCTGGAGGGGATGAGCAAGAGCGAGTAAAATGTGGAGATCGAGAGCTAGATCCAGCTATTGAAAGTCCTGTGATATCCGTGTCGCAAATTGGAATGAAATCAAGCAGTCTTGCCGTCATAGGGAATGTGGATGGCAAAGAACGTGTTCTGACTGTAAATACGGGCGCATCTCATTCCTTGATTCGATCTGATTTGGAGGGTAAAGCCATTACCTGGAGCAAGGTTGCGTACGGTCACTGGCGAGTATAACCAACTCCGGGGAGAAGTGATCTGGGAAGTCTTAATTGATAAGGGTCATGTTTCTACACAAATTCGTTATGGCGGAGATTGTTGATGAAGTCATATTGGAATTCTTAGTTGACCATGACATCAGGATCGATATGCAGAGAAGAGTTATGCGTTATAATTGAGTACTGGTGGGAAGACTCGAAAAAGGTCACGAAAGTCAAAGGTAAAAACTGATGGATCGAAAGGGCCAAATAAAGTGAAATCGAAAAAGGTCACGAAAGTCAAAGGTAAAAACTGATGGATCGAAAGGGCCAAATAAAGTGAAATCAAAAGTACCTGCGAGAGAAACACTGGAATTGACAAAACCAAATGGACGCACAAAAACGAAGGAACGAATTTCCCAGAATGAATGCGAGGGTAGTTTCAAGCCAGGGCGCACTACTGTTGTGAAACGCGTGAACGATACTGATTATGCGACGCCAATCAGTCAAGCACAAGCTCCACGAAGTAGATCATTTGCCAAAACAACAGAGTGTGAGGGAACGAAACAGGATAGTGAGTATTAAGAGCAACACAGGTACGACGAGAACAAAATTTCGGAAGGTTTCTTGGAGGGAGATTTGGTACTGTTATACAACCCTCATCGGCGGAAGGGTGTTCCATCCAAATTTCGGTGCAGTTGGGAAGGCCCGTACAAAGTTGTGAAGAAGATCAGTGATACCATATACCGCATACAAACCATTGGGGAACCACGAAATAGAAGGGTGGTTCATTTGGAGATGCTAGCGGCGTTTAGATCAGGAAATTTGTCTGATGGGGACGATCAGACTTAGGTGGAGCGCAGTGTGACGAATGTTAGCAACACTAAGGCACACTGTCATCTCTAATCCGATACTAAGCAATCACTTTTATCTACATAAGCAAATAAATCATTATGTCTACACATATGTACATACAGAAGCGGAGAGATATGCGCAAACACATGCATATATCTGAGATGCTCACAAAAGTATGCAATCATCGATCGAAGTATCACTCACATATACACGCGCATATGAGAAGCTATTAACCTGCATCTGTAGTGTATAGCTGGTGAGTTTATAGCTGGTAAACAAGTAGTAAATTCTAGAAAGAGAAACGCCAACAAGTATGCCGACGAGGAAACCGAAGAGTATAAAAGCAGCACCCGCTGAGGCATGGGGAATCAGTTTGATTTAAGCACGCTATTGGTTGTGAAGTTAAGTGATATTGTGAAGTACTTTCAAGTAGTGTAATAAAGACCATTTTTGCACTATTGAATAGTGGAGTTATTTATTCAACAGTTTAGCGATTTGAACGTTAGCAGAAGATTTGGAATAAGCGGAATTTCACTAAATTCGTTAAAATATAAATCAAACGGAGAATAACACTTGCCAATAACTACTTTTTTTAACTGAAGCAATTTGAAATTAAGTCCTATCTCGACGAAAAATCACGATTTACAAGTCTGTCATCATAACTGGAAGTTTTAGAGAAAATATGAAATGGAACTAGGAGTGTTCTAGGGAGCACGTTTTCCGAATTATTTAAGGCCTTGTCAGTGATATGTGGAAAAGAACTTGATATCCCTTTGTGCTACCAATTGGCGTCAGTTACCACCATTTTGGTACAGGTGGCGTGATTTGTTACGCAAGGGTCAAAATGGCCTAGTAAGCTTAAGACCCAATAAATGATGATTATGATGAAGTTAGTTTACACTAATTAAAAGCTTCGACTAAAGGAATGAAAAGAAAATCTATTGCATGAGTTCAAATAAATAATTGTTTAATTATTTGTAACATTATTTCAAAATAAATACAGAAAAAATATACATATGAAAAAAAAACCAAACAGTATAAGTTGTTTTTTGTAACCTATGAAAATGAGACTTAATCTTATTTAATGCAGTATTCGGCATTCATTCCCACCACCACCATTGCAATCACAGAAACAAGTTGTTCTTTGTGTGGGTGATGGTGTTGACATTTGCATCACCTCCTGCCTAACGGTATAGCCGCGCAATATATTATCGCTGCTGCAACATTTGCAAGGACCCCTGCAGGATTTTCCAATTTTGGGCGCCATTTTTTCATCGCCATCAAATTTAACACAACGCGGTGTTGGACATTTCTGTATATAAAACATAAACAATTTAGTATTTAGTTATAGATTTACTGTAAAGTCATTTTGTTTGAACGCACCACGACTACCATTGGCCGACTGTCTTCTTCATCGCAACCGCTGTTATCAAAACTACAACAGTCGATCTCCGATTGCTTGCGAATAATATATTTGGCCAAGCAGCAGATGATGAGCTAAAATTTATAGTTCATTAAAAAAATTTTTTATGTACACATAACGATTTATGGAGAAAACCAAATTAAACAAGTAAGGAATTTTCTATATGAAAAGTGACACACATTACCTGTTATACAAATTATCTATTATAACAAAATCTGGTTTATAAGTTTGGTGGTGATAGCTTTAGCCGGTATTGGTTTATAACAAATAATATTTGTGAAATTGATTTTTTCAAAAGTAGGCGGTACCAAAATTTCCAAAAATTTTTATTACGAACCGACCAGTCATATGAAATATGGTTATTGTAGGTGCATTATTTACCAAATAAACACATTTTTTTTCTCAAATTTTGTATATATAAAAAATAGGCATGGATATCGTCCACTTTGCTCCTTTCAAATAGCGATGGGAGATGAGTGGCAACGAGCCTTATACCAAATTTCATTAAGATATCTCAAAAGTTATCTTGTTTGTGGACACACAGGCGGACGGACTATGCTTAACAAATTCCTTTTTACCCTGATCATTTTGGCCGCAGTGGTGTGATGGTAGCGCGCTCCACGCCCCGGGCGAAGCAACATCAAAATTGTAGAAACCAGTTTTTCAATTAGAAGAAAATGTTTCTAAGCGGGGTCGTCAGTCAATGGCATTAATAATTATTATTATTCCAAATCCAAAAGAGAATTAACGTCAGAATCATGCTGGAATAAACGTCACTGACATTAATTCTCTTTTCAAAATAAAATTAAATATCAGAAAAACTTTTTCTCTGATTTGACATTAATTGATTTTACAAAAGCGAACTAAGATCGCTCGATTTTCATTCCAAATTTTCGCTTGCGGCACTTTTCAGAAAATATGAGATTAAAGCAAATAAAACAAGTAAGAACGGGACTGTCTTCGGCTGTGCCGAAGACTTCATACCTTTCATGAATGGGGCTGAACAATAATCTTATCCCGTTCGTAATCTCCGAATAATCGGATATATAAGATAAGAAATATATAGTGAACAGATCTGCATACCTAAACGATTTTAAGATAAATATAAAATAAACAAGTAAGGAAGGCTAAGTTCGAGTGTAACCGAACATTACATACTCAGTTGAGAGCTATGGAGACAAAATAAGGAAATCACCATGTAGGAAAATGAACCTCGGGTAACCCTGGAATGTGTTTGTATGACATGCGTATCAAATGAAAGGTGTTAATGAGTATTTTAAGAGGGAGTGGTGCTAGTTGCTATAGGTGGACGCCTTTTCGAGATATCGCCATAAAGGTGGACCAGGGGTGACTTTAGAATTTTTTTACGATATGGGTATCAAATGAAAGGTGTTAACGAGTATTTTAAAAGGGAGTGGGCCTTAATTCTATAGGTGGACGCCTTTTCGGGATATCGTTATAAAGGTGGACCAGGGTTGACTCTAGAATGCGTTTGTACATTATGGGTATCAAACGAAAGGTGATAATGAGTATTTCAAAAGGGAGTGGGCCTTAGTTCTATAGGTGGACGCCTTTTCGATATATCGCCATAAAGGTGGACCAGGGGTGCTCTATAATGTGTTTGTACAATATGGGTGTCAAATTAAAGGTGTTAATGAGTATTTTAAAAGGGAGTGGGCCTTAGTTCTATAGGTGGGACGCCTTTTCGAGATATCTGCCATAAAGGTGGACCAGGGGTGACTCTAGAATTATTTGTACGATATGGGTATCAAATGAAAGGTGTTAATGAGTATTTTAAAAGGGAGTGGGCCTTAGTTCTATGGTGTGACGCCTTTTCGAGATATCTGCCATAAAGGTGGACCAGGGGTGACTCTAGAATTTGTTTGTACGATATGGGTATCAAATGAAAGGTGTTAATGAGTATTTTAAAAGGGAGTGGGCCTTAGTTCTATAGGTGGACGCCTTTTCGAGATATCGCCATAAAGGTGGACCAGGGGTGACTCTAGAATTGTTTGTACGATATGGGTATCAAATGAAAGGTGTTAATGAGTATTTTAAAAGGGAGTGGGCCTTAGTTCTATAGGTGGACGCCTTTTCGAGATATCGCCATAAAGGTGGACCAGGGTGACTCTAGAATGTGTTGTACGATATGGGTATCAAATGAAAGGTGTAATGAGTATTTTAAAAGGGAGTGGGCCTTAGTTCTATAGGTGGACGCCTTTTCGAGATATCGCCATAAGGTGGACCAGGGGTGACTCTGGAATTAGTTTGTACTATATGGGTATCAAATGAAAGGTGTTAATGAGTATTTTAAAAGGGAGTGGGCCTTAGTTCTATAGGTGGACGCCTTTTCGAGATATCGCCATAAAGGTGGACCAGGGGTGACTCTAGAATATTTGTACGATATGGGTATCAAACGAAAGGTGTTAATGAGTATTTTAAAAGGGAGTGGGCTTAGTTCTATGGGTGGACGCCTTTTCGAGATATCGCCATAAAGGTGGACCAGGGTGACTCTAGAATTTGTTTGTACGATATGGGTATCAAATGAAAGGTGTTAATGAGTTTTAAAAGGGAGTGGGGCCTTAGTTCTATAGGTGAACGCCTTTTCGAGATATCGTGCATAAAGGTGGACCAGGGTGTGACTCTAGAATTAGTTTGTACGTATATGGGTATCAAATGAAAGGTGTTAATGAGTATTTTAAAAGGGAGTGGGCCTTAGTTCTATAGGTGGGACGCCTTTTCGAGATATCGCCATAAAGGTGGACCAGGGGTGACTCTAGAATTAGTTTGTACGATATGGGTATCAAATGAAGGTGTTAATGAGTATTTTAAAAGGGGTGGCCTTAGTTCTATGGGTGGACGCCTTTTCGAGATATCGCCAAAAGGTGGACCAGGGGTGACTCTAGAATTGTTTTGTACGATATGGGTATCAAATGAAAGGTGTTAATGAGTATTTAAAGGGAGTGGGCCTTAGTTCTATAGGTGAACGCCTTTTCGGGATATCGCCATAAAGGTGGACCAGGGGTGACTCTAGAATTAGTTTGTACGATATGGGTATCAAATAAAGTGTTAATGAGTATTTTAAAAGGGAGTGGGCCTTAGTTCTATAGGTGGACGCCTTTTCGAGATATCGCCATAAAGGTGGACCAGGGGTGACTCTAGAATTAGTTTGTACGATATGGGTATCAAATGAAAGGTGTTAATGAGTATATTTAAAAGGGGTGCGCCTTAGTTCTATGGGTGGACGCCTTTTCGAGATATCGCCATAAAGGTGGACAGGGTGACTCTAGAATGCGTTGTACAATATGGGTATCAAACGAAAGATGTTAATGAGTATTTTAAAAGGGAGTGGGCCTTAGTTCTATAGGTGGGACGCCTTTTCGAGATATCGCCATAAAGGTGGACCAGGGGTGACTCTAGAATTAATTTGTACGATATGGGTATCAAATCGAAAGGTGTTAATGAGTATTTTAAAAGGGAGTGGGCCTTAGTTCTATGGGTGACGCCTTTTCGAGATATTGCCATAAAGGTGGACCAGGGGTGACTCTAGAATTTGTTTGTACGATATGGGTATCAAATGAAAGGTGTTAATGAGTATTTTAAAAGGGAGTGGGCCTTAGTTCTATAGGTGGACGCCTTTTCGGGATATCGCTTATAAAGGTGGACCAGGGGTGACTCTAGAATTAGTTTGTACTATATGGGTACCAAATAAAAGGTGTTAATGAGTATTTTAAAAGGGAGTGGGCCTTAGTTCTATGGGTGGACGCCTTTTCGAGATATTGCCATAAAGGTGGACCAGGGGTGACTCTAGAATTAATTTGTACGATATGGGTATCAAATGAAAGGTGTTAATGAGTATTTTAAAAGTGGGTGCGCCTTAGTTCTATGGGTGGACGCCTTTTCGAGATATCGCCATAAAGGTGGACCAGGGATGACTCTAGAATGCGTTTGTACAATATGGGTATCAAACGAAAGATGTTAATGAGTATTTTAAAAGGGAGTGGGCCTTAGTTCTATAGGTGGACGCCTTTTCGAGATATCGCCATAAAGGTGGACCAGGGGTGACTCTAGAATTATTTGTACGATATGGGTATCAAATGAAAGGTGTTAAGAGTATTTTAAAAGTGGGTGGGCCTTAGTTCTATGGGTGGACGCCTTTTCGAGATATCGCCATAAAGGTGGACCAGGGATGACTTAGAATTTGTTTGTACGATATGGGTATCAAATGAAAGGTGTTAATGAGTATTTTAAAAGGGAGTGGGCTTAGTTCTATAGGTGGACCAGGGGTGGCTCTATAATGTGTTTGTACAATATGGGTGTCAAATTAAAGGTATAATAAGAATTTTAAAGGGAGTGGTGGTAGTTGTATATGTGAAGGCGTTTTCGAGATATCGACCAAAATGTGGACCAGGGTGACCCAGAACATCATCTGTCGGGTACCGCTAATTTATTTATATATGTAATACCACGAACAGTATTCCTGCCATGATTCCAAGGGCTTTTGATTTCGCCCTGCAGAACTTTTTCATTTTCTTTTACTTAATATGGTATGTGTCACACACTATTTTACAAAGTTTTTTTTCTAAAGTTATATTTTGCGTCAATAAACCAATCCAATTACCATGTTTCAACCCTTTTTTCGTATTTAGTATAGAATTATGGCACTTTTTCCATTTTTCGTAATTTTCGATATCGAAAAAGTGGGCGTGGTCATAGTCAGATTTCGGCCATTTTTTATGCCATAGAAAGTGAGTTCAGGTAATTATGTGAACTGAGTTTAGTAAAGATATATCGATTTTTGCTCAAGTTATCGTGTTAATGGCCGAGCGGAAGGACAGACGGTCGACTGTGTATAAAAACTGGGCGTGGCTTCAACCGATTTCGCCCTTTTTCAGAGAAAACAGTTATCGTCCCAGAATCTAAGCCGCTACTAAATTTCACAAGGATTGGTAAATTTTTGTTCGACTTATGGCATTAAATGTATCCTAGATAAATCAAAAGGGCGGAGCCACGCCCATTTTGAAATTTTCTTTTATTTTTGTATTTTGTTGCACCATATCATTACTGGAGTTGAATGTTGACATAATTTACCTATATACTGTAAAGATATTAAATTTTTTGTAAAAATTTCACTTTAAAAAAAAATTTTTTTTAAAAGTGGGCGTGGTCGTTCTCCGATTTTGCTAATTTTTGTTGAACATATATACAGTAATAGGAGTAACGTTCCTGCCAAATTTTATCATTATATCTTCAACGACTGCCAAATTACAGCTTGCAAAACTTCTAAATTACCTTCTTTTAAAAGTGGGCGGTGCCACGCCCATTGTCCAAAATTTTACTTATTTTCTATTCTGCGCCATAAGTCAACGCACCTACCAAGTTTCATCGCTTTATCCCTCTTTGGTAATGAATTATCGCAATTTTTCGATTTTTCGAAATTTTCGATATCGAAAAAGTGGACGTGGTTATAGTCCGATATCGTTCATTTTGAATAGCGATCTGAGATGAGCGCCCAGGAATCTACATACCAAATTTCGTCAAGATATCTCAAAATTTACTCAAGTTATCGTGTTAACGGACAGACGGACGGACGGACATGGCTAATCAATTTTTTTTCGATACTGATGATTTTGATATATGGAAGTCTATATCTAGCTCGATTCCTTTATACCTGTACAACCAACCGTTATCCAATCAAAGTTAATATACTCTGTGAGCTCTGCTCAACTGCGTATAAAAACAGGTAGTACTTTGTGTGAATATGCAAAGTTTCAGGTTTTTGTGGTCTGCGTGTAAAAACTATGACTACGAATCACGTATTTCAACAATATATGACGTAAACGTAACTATTTGATGAAATTTGATGAATTTTGAAGCTTCTAGCCGTAAAAAAGGGGCAAAATTACAGTTTATATGGGGTATATAATATATATAAGTTATCTCACCTGTAATCCCAATACTAACTAATGGCGCACCCTTTACTCACGTTTGCCAGGCATGTGATCATATTGTTCCACTTACTAACTTCGCTGACCGCAGCACACGCGCAACCAACGATCAGTTCAGGTATCGAAATTATTGAAATCATGGGAATTGCATATAAGCAATTCCTGTCTACACGCGCAAGCGTTTGACTTGCGAAATGTGGGAACTGCAACCGCAGCATAAATAGTTAGCAGTAATAGGTTAGCTAATAAGTTTATTTGGATGTTTAGTTCAGTTAATTTTGGGACGTGCAAGTGACACGTAATAAATTGTGATTAATTGAAATTGAAGTTGTTCGTGTTTTACTTTTAAATCAGTATCGGCGAACAGTGGGTTCGCCGCACCTTTAATTTTTTATATCTCTCAGGACACGAGAGATTAACTGGCGCCCGGGCAGTGCGGTGCAGGGTTCGCGTTCCAAGTGAAATTTTATTTAGTTATGCGTACAAGGATAAAAAACTCTTGTAGTGAAGATAAGAACCAAAATAATTTTTTTATTGAGATACAAGAATCACCCTTGCAGTGAGATAAGAAACAAGAATTTTTTTTTATTCAAGAAAACAAAAAAGACACAAGAATCAACTAAAAACCCTTGCAGTGAAGATACGAAACAAAGAAATTTTTTTTTATTCAAGAAACAGATACAGGATCAACTAAAATCCTTTACAGTGAAAATAATATCAAGAAAACAAAAAGGAGACAAGCATCAGCAAAACTTACCGAGCTCGAATGAAGTG
>JARSSU010031312.1:0-17355 GCA_029619165.1 Eurosta solidaginis
TTTTTTATCACTTAGGCGATTGTCTACGAGAATTATAAAAAAATATGCAAATATTGACAGTTAAAATATTCTTACTTGCTTGTTAACAGTATCTAAACAAGCAAGGGTGTCTTAGTTCGGGTGCAACCGAACATTATATACTCAGCGTGAGTTTCAATTGCAGAGTTCATTCAAATATATTACTTTTTCGAATTTTGTACAAGGAATTATTTTTTTGAGGCTCTAGAAATGTTGTGTAATGCTTGATCAGAATAGATCTTACAATAAAATCTGATAAGTGAAATATCATTGATATAACTATTTTTCGGCACGATGTAGCTATTATTCTAGTCTACGACCCTTTTAAACATCCTTTATATATAAAAGTGCGCATGGTCTTAACCGATTTTGATTATCTTCACTCAGTTTATATAATATAAAATTTAATAAATTTTAATGTAATATCTTTAACGGCTTTTGATTTACGGCTTGCTAAATATAAATAAATGCAAGGCGAGATAACATCCGAAGAAATTTGAGCGCAAGCTTCTCTTCCAATTTGCATTGTGCTCCAATTAATTTTTTCTACAAATTGGCGGAACGGAAGGCAGATGAGTTTTCACTGAGAAGTTGAGGTTGCCAAATCACTGCCGAGGGGCGACCGCGCTTAGAATTTAATTGAAAAAACTTTTTCAAAATTTTCAATGTTACCGTGCCCGGGGCGTGAGCCTAGATTCTTTCGTGTGGTGAACGGAGCACGCTACGCTTGTTAAACTTAAAATTTCTTCTTTTAAATGTGGGTGGTGCCGCTCCCATATTTCAAAATTTTTTGGAATTATGTGTTGCGTCATAAAAACAATCCCCTAACCAAATTTCATAAACTTAGCGGTATTCATTTTTGAACTATCAAATTTTTTCCATTTTCTAAATTTTCGATATCGAAAAAGTGGTTATCGTCCATTTACGCTCGTTTCAATACCAATCTCTACTGGGTCCAGGTAAGCCCGTTATACCGGAATGACGGACGTACGGACATGGCTTAGTAAAATTTTTTTTTCGATATTGATGATTTTCATATATGGAAGTCTAATCTATATCGATTCCTTCCTGTGCAACCAACCGTTATCAAATCAAATTTAATATACTCTGTGTGCATGTTGAGTATAAAAATTATGCTCGCATTTGAAACAAATGTTAAGTTTGAGGAAGTTGCGGCAAAAAAAACTCTCATCTAGTAGCATTCGCGTACACGAAAATTTTGCTAATTTGTGAAACAATAGGTAATAGAAATTCTGTTTTGAAAAATATTTCTCTAAAATATAATGAAAACCTGTTTTACTCTTATTAAATTCTTGTTTGGCACCCATCGTTTGAGTGTAGCAAATTTAAAACATATGCAAATTATTTTCTTCATTGGGGCTCGACTGCGCTTGCATTGTTACATTTTATTACAAATAGAAAAAATCTTATAATAAGAAACAATTTGTGAGTCACGGAAAGCATGTGAAAACAATTTTCAATATACAGTATTCAATGTGAAATTCGAGAGTACAGAGTGGGGCATTTTCACTAGTTATTGCCCAAATTTCAATTAAGTTGCTTTAGCCAATAATTAAAAAAAATGTCTAATAATTGATAAACATTTTGAATTTCATTACATAAAGTCATATATATAAGTTATTAGATAAGAGTTAGGTGTGTAATTTACGCGAGAAATGAAAATCTTAAAATTGTGACGGATTGGACAACGAAGTCGAGCGACTATATAGGCTCGGACAGACTATAAAAATCTATAAAACTCGGTTTGCAATAACTTTAAATAAGGGAGTATTATGTAGAATTAAAAAATATATTTTGGGGATAATACAGATATACTCATTTTTCACTTATGACGGAAGGGACATTTCACATTTGAAATATATAATTTATGAATAAAATTCAACAGGCTGCTTCGATGTTAATATTTAAAAAATAATATAAAAGTTAATTCCTACATCATTATTACACATATGTTCTTCATAAATTTCTCTACACGAGTTGTCCATTTACACCACTGTATAGTGGGTCAGGAAGCAAACAAAAAAACATGATGTTGGTGAAGATAAAGGGGCCGCGTTTTAAAGTTCTGATCGTGTCGGCTTTTGAAGTAGATGTTTTTAATTCTTTCAATTATTTGAAAATTGTTCAAAATAATGCGTTCTGACTGACATTTTGTTGTGTTGTAGTATGGTCGTTAAAAACAACTCCCGGGGTTTGCCTTTTACGCAGCTTTACTGTCGCTTTTATTGCATATTCGTGGGTTGTGATTGTATAAAAGCAACGAGATAGCTGTAAAACTTCTGTCGTTTCTTCTGATTGTCATTTAACATAAATTTAGCTTAAATAGTAAACTTTATAAAATTTGGTAGATCGTATGGGATTGATTGGTATTGAAGATGTGAAAAATGGATTCTAAATCGAAAAATTCGAATAAGTGAAAATATTGGATACATATCTTAACGAACTCAAACAAATCTATGAAACTGGCTAAATATTGATCTTTTGTGCATGTTAAGGATTTAGAAACATTTTATATAGTAAGTGTTAGCACATGGTCCGTCTAAAAACGCAAAATTACTAACTGCGTGGCTTCGGCCAATTTTTGTTTTACCTTTTCTAATACTTAAATGGTAGCTAAAAGTTATGGCTATAAGCCTTGCTGGAACATCTGTAGTTTCAAAAAATGCTTATTAAATAAATCATAAAAAATCCCTCATTTCGCGTTGGTTTGAAAAACAACCTAACTCAGAATATTATTCAAAAACGCATACATCAGGATATGTTTTAAAACTTCCCATCTGAGCATATATGTATTTAGTACAATACGGCGTAATTATAAAAAAAATAACAAGTAAGAACGGGACTGCCGAAGACTTCATACCTTCATGAATGGGGCTGAACAATAATCTTATCCCGTTCGTAATCTCGAATGATCGGATGTATAAGATAAGAAATATATAGTGAACAGATCTACATACCTAAACGATTTTTAAGATAAATATAAAATAAAAAAAACAGGTAGGTACTTTGTGTGAGGATGCAAGTTTCAGGTTTTTTGTGGTCTGCGTGTACAAACTATGACTACGAATCACGTATTTCAACAATATATGACGTAAACGTAACTATTTGATGAAATTGATGAATTTTAAGCTTCTAGCCGTAAAAAAAGGGGCAAAAATGACAGTTTATATGGGGATATAATATATATACCACCGATCTCTATGATTTTTCAGACAACAATATATGCTATATACGTAAGCATTTGGTGAAATTTGAAGCTTTAGCTGTTAAAATGGGGCAGAAACTGCGCAAAGTTTCTTATATGAACAATCGGTTGTATGAGATATATACTATATATACCACCGATCTCAATGATCTTTTTCACACAACAATATATGCTATACAGTAAGCATTTGGTGAAATTTGAAGCTTCTAGCTGTTAAGATGGGGAGAAATTGCGAAAGTATTCTTATCTGAACAATCGTTGTATGAGATATATTACTATATATACCACCGGTCTCTATTATTTTTCAGACAACAATATATGCTATATACGTAAGCATTCGGTGAAATTGAAGCTTCTAGCTGTTAAAATGGGGACAGAAATTGCGCAAAATTTTCTATCTGAACAATCGGTTTGTATGAGATATATACTATATATACCACCGATCTCTATGATTTTTTCAGACAACAATATATGCTATATACGTAAGCATTTGGGGAAATTTGAAGCTTCTAGCTATTAAGATGGTGTAGAAATTGCGAAAAGTTTCTTATCTGAACAATAGGTTGTATGAGATATATACTAATATACAACCGATCTCTATGATTTTTTCAGACAACAATGTATGCTGTATACGTAAGCATTCGGTGAAGTTTGAAGCTTTAGCTGTTATTAAAATGGGTTAAATGCGAAAATATATACAAATACTATATATATGTACTAATATACCACCATATATATACTTATATACCACGATCTTTATGATTTTTTCAGACAATAATATATGCTATATACGTAAGCATTCGTTGAATTGAAGCTCTAGCTCTAAAAATAGGGGCAGTAATTATGAAAAGTTTCTTATTCTGAACAATCGGTTGTGATATATACTATATACACGACCGATCTCATCAATTTTTTCAGACAACAATACGTGCAATATACGTAAGCATTTGGTGAAATTTGAAGCTTCTAGCTGTTAAGATGGGGTAGAAATTGCGAAAAGATTCTTATCTGAACAATCGGTTGTATGAGACATATACTATATATACAACCGATCTCTATGATTTTTTCAGACAACAATAGATGCTATATACGTAAGCAATCGGTGAAATTTGAAGCTTCTAGCTGTTAAAATGGGGCTAAAAATTGCGAAAATATATATATATACTATATATATATACTATATATACCATCATATATATATATATATCATCGATCTCTATGGATTTTTTGACACAACAATATATACTATATACGTAAGCAATCGGTGAAATTTGAAGCTATAGTGTTAAAATGTGGTAGAAATTGCGAAAAGTTTCTTATCTGAACAATCGGTGTAGAGATTATACTATATTACCACCGATCTCTATGATTTTTTCAGACAACAATATATGCTATATACGTAAGCATTTGAAGCTTGAAGCTTCAATCTGTTAAATTGACGAAGATATGACAAAACTCCTCTTTTTCTGAAAAATCGGTTGTATGGAGGATATATGCTATAGTGGTCCGATCCGGCTGGTTCGACAAATGTCTAATCGGACACCCCAATACACCCGCTCACCAAATTTTATCAAGATATCTCAAAAATTGAGGGAATAGTTTGCATACAACACAGACAGACGGACAGACGGACATGGCTACATCAACTCAGCTCTTCATCTGATTATTTCGGTATACTTAATGGTGGGTCTATCTATTTTCCTTTAAGGACTTACAATTTTGGGTTTGTGACGAAATAAATATACCATTTCATTTTCATGAAAGGTATAATTAAGATAGGGCAACTTCGAACTGTCAACCTACATATATAAGCTCATTTTGAAAGGTATTTTCCTTAGAAGCGGGTTGTGAGATGGAGCAATCTGCAAACCTGCTATCAATCCAAGCTCGTGTTGCCTGAATAGGACGCGAGAGTATAAAAAGTCACCTTCTCTTGCGTGCATATCTCTGGTGGTGTGGACTATAACGGGCCACATAGCAATCGGGAGGCACGCAAAAACGGCTGGGTGATCCCATAATGATTACGCAGAGAGCTGCAAAGACGAAGAGATACAAACAGTCAACATTTGTCCATTGTCCCGGGCTTTGGTACAAGAGAAAGAAATCTCTGGGATCTCCCTTCTTTCACGATCTTGTGATCTGGCTAAGTTCGAAACATAAGAAAGCTCTGACGTGTGCTGTATCGAGCTGTTGGTTTGAGTGAGAGGAGAAATCCACGTGGTATCACAATGGAACCATTTTGGGCTTAAACCTAACCTAACTATATAGAGCGATTTTCACTCAGCAGTCGATATATAAAATGGCTTATATGAACAAAATATTGAAAACTTTTCATCTAGCAACTATTCAAGCTTTCTATAAAACTTATTTATCTAACCAAATTTACAGCTCTTTTGTTTTTATTTCATATGCAAATTTATATACATACATATGTGTTTATTACAGTACAAATAACCGAATTAACCTGTTTTTAAAATTTCAACTCAATTGCCATAATATGATTTTTTCTGTTTTATCACAATACATACCTTGTCCTTCGGCGCGCACAATTAAGCTCATATTCACGCTATGCCTAATATTGTTAGTAAATAAAGTTTTCATTTCAATGCACCACAGTATTAGTTTCAAAATAGAGAATGTAGATTAGTACAGTGTACTTTTTTAAATTACACAAAATTTCAGTTTCACTTTAACAAATATATAATTTGTAAGTATGATTCACGTTTTTTAACGACAACCGCTAAACTTCGATTTTACTACCTTCCCGATTATCTGCTAAGCGCGAACTGACCAAGCAAACGCCGTTTTGGTTTAAGCAAAGCTTTGTGCAATAGCGAGATATTTATTTATAAACTAAAAGAGGAACACAATGAAATACAAAAAACAATAAAACACTAACAAAAATTGGTTGCTTGCTGACAAATTATGACAAGTAGATACTACAAAAAAAAAGCAGAAATAAAAAATAATCAAAAAACAAACACAGCCCATGTTAAATATAAATAAATACGCTACTCTGGGGGTTTTTATAAAGAGTCAATAAAGTGTATATTTGTAGATACCCAATGTAGTGATATGCATGAGTGTAAACAAAAAATGTATTTTAAATAATACCGGCTTGATTAATGCATAGCCACGATCTTGACTGATTTTAGTAACCCCCATATTTCACGTGTCTACTGATGCCAAACAAAAACAGCTGAAATCCGTTACGTTGATGTCGAGTACTTTTTTGAACTTGAACTTCGTAGTACAAGGGCGATTTTATGTTTTGCCCGATAAGTTTAGAGATTTGAATTTCAGCATCTTTAATAAATAATTTGCATTATATATCTCGTACGCCGCACTGTGGGTAGTTTACAGAAAAGTTGCTTACAATTTTCCTCGCATAGCACGTTATAATGGTTAAGCTGAGTACTGTTACACCTGTTTGGTGTTCAGGATATCAGTATTCGTATATATTTTATTTCATATCAAAACTACTGATGAGTTAGCTAACATAAAAGTTTAAATAAATTTTCTCAAAAATGTCTCATAAAGGAAATATATAATTTTTCAAATTGCTCAGCGGATTGAACAGTGCATTAAAATTTAGGATATTAAAAATTTTACAATGAGAAAAATTTTAATTTGAATATCCTTGCCAGCAGGAATGACTCGAGGAGGGATACGGTTCCAGCCAATAACGTCATGCAATTCTACACGACGGCAATGGAATCAGGTTTGGAGAATGGAATGTATTAGCATTCTCTAGAGATGTCTAGACAATTTAAACTGTCCTCTTTACTGTAGTATGTTTCAGCCACTCGATGTCCGGAAGAAAATTGGCAAGGTTAAAGCCAAGCAGCAATAAAGGCATTAGCTACACCACAACTAGCTGAAATATAGTAGGGGCATGAACGCAACTTTTGGCTGCGTTAGCCTACATTAAACAAGCTTCCTTTATCAGGGTTTCCGGCTCAAAGCCAAATAGAAGGAAATGAGATGAACTGACATGAAAAGGCGCAAGAAAATGAGCGAATAATCAGCGTCGAAGTTGGCAAATTCGAAATTTGTATTTGAATTAAAAAAAAATAAAAAAAAATCCAGCAAAAGTGCAAATATCACGAGCTACATGAACAGACTACACTTAATCAAGGACAAGGAGCCTATTAATTAGATCCCATAAACTTATAGCGGTCTGCTTCGGTAATTGCGCTTTGGGTAAGCATGAGAAACAAATAAGTATTCCGTAAAATGACCACTGCAGATATGTAAAGGCGGAATTTACCAAAAGGACTGCTGTGCACTTTCGTTGCAAACTTCCGGCTCTAGCTAGAACGCGTCTAATATTCTTAAGAAACCCGTTTTGAAAATTTCTCGGTAGGTTTTCTGAAATAAGGACCCACAAAAATTCTTAATTTAATAAACAACTCGTGCTGCTTGTAGTTCATATCCGATGAAGCATTCAGTAGTTTCAGACGAGTTTAATGGCGCCAAAGCGGCTGTCAGTCGCTATATGGCGGCTTTTTATCTAGCGACTTGGGCGAACTGCGTGGCAGCATTGTAGCAAACGTACATACCTACACAGCGAGAGTTTAGTCCCAAAGTCGTAAAAAGTGTGCGTTAACATATGCGAATATTAGCCAAAGTTGTCATAAAATTTGTCCAAAGTCGATCTTAGAAACCGACAGCGAAAATATAAACCGGAAAAATGGTCTACCTTTTCGCGTGAGATTGGTTTACGGGAACTCACTGGGCGTTTCGCTTTTATCGCTATCTATGGGCGAACTGCGTGGCAGCCATTGTAGCAACGTACCTACCACCAGCGAAGTTTAGTCCCAACAGTCGTAAAAAAGTTGCGTAAAATATGCGAATATAGCCAAAGTTTGTCAAAAATTTGTCCAAAAGTCGATCTTAGAAATCGACAGCGAAATAGCCGGAAAAATGTCTGCCTTTTCGCTGAGATTGGTCTACGTGAACTCACTGGGCGTTTTCTTGTATATTAGTGCTCACTTTGTGTATACTTATAACTTGCACTTTACAAGATTGCATGCTTAGCTTCTCCTTTTCTGTGCGCTTAGTCTCCTGCAGGTAATTCGGCCTCAAATAAGTTTTAGATTGCAAGTTTATGAACAATATCCGTGGTATTTTTATTTTGATTGCATAAATGAAAATTTTATTTGGGTGAGTAAATAGTTTTATTTTTAATCGCAACTTCTTTACATTGAATATTTATCTAAGCTTAAAGTAGCGCAGGGCTTACAGGATAAGACAATGAAGATCACCTCACCTGCTGTTTCGCTTCATACACATACGATGGAGACATACGCCAATACTCTGTAAATTATGTTGCGGAATTTTCTTCACAATCATTTTTATCTCACTGGTGGGAATTGCTTTGCATTTCAGTGCGATTGTCATGTTCTAAGGTATCTCATTTGACCAGCTATTTAGTAGTACCTTTTCTATTGAAGCTTCTTCATTGCAGCTTGCGTTAAGGCAAACAGAGAACAAATACAAAGGGAGAACTGGCAAAAGGTAACCGTGAGTGTAATTTTTTTAATGATTGCAAACAAAGAAAACAGAATTGAGTAAAATATTTCGCTGAACGCTTGTTATTGCGGAGTTAAGAGCTTACATCGTGAGCTCATCTTTTGTTTAGTAGAGAGCAAATGTATATAACTGAGCAAATATATAACCTAAGCAAAAACTGGTTTTCATATTTGCAGCTATTCATATTTGAAAACTCCCAACACACATATTGGTTTAATCTCTATTGGGAAGCGGAGTACTACCAGCAGTTCCCAAATGCACCTTAAATCAACATTGATAGGGCTTCTAAGGGAGTAGGTGCACATATAAAAGAAGTATTTGCTTCTTCTTCTCAATTCAAAAAATTTCATATTCTAAAAACCATCATCGTCCATGTATGAAAACAACGGATATATAATCATTGAGAAACTTCGTGCTTGTTTACTGGGTTATTTCACTCAAATTAATTGAACTCTTTCATTACAAATTATGATGAGCACAGTCGAAACTTGATAATGACGTTTTTACTTTCCAATTAAGTAGTTGTACAGTTCTAGTTTTTGCAAAGGTACCCGTTGATATAAACAAACATACATACTTATGTAAGTATGTAGATATATATTTTGTGTTAATATATAGAGTTTTACTTTCACAACATGCATTTTAAAATCCAAATTAGTCTTGATTGTTAGCAAATTTACTAGCCTTAATGGAATAGCCTTGTAGATCACGTTTTCCAATAGCTATTGAATAGTAATCACGCGGTCAAGTAAATCTCTGTGATATGCGGTTGTATGGAAATTCCAGATGCAGTACCATAGCTTTTTGGTAAAATTAAAAAATGGTGACTGGAAAAATCAATTTAATTTGAAGTCACGGCATTTTGTTATTGCTTATATTGATTATTGGTATATATTTTAAAACAAAAACATATTTTGAAGTAAGTCTAGAGTAGTTTCCGTAAATTTTAGCACGAAAGCGCATTTACAAGCGCTTCAATTGATATCAAAAGTGCTATTTAAAACATTTATTGTACTTACCGAGGTTTTTTTGCAATGTTAGTAAAGAAGAATATACTTCGTTTACTTATAAGCTCGCTGTTGAATACGGGGCGTGAAAAAAACGAGAATCTTAATATAAAGGATGCTATAAACATTCGAGAGTTGTTGCTATTGTTGTAGCGTTAAAGACTCTCCCGAAGGTTTGCACGTTCTGAGTTATTGAGTGTTACGAATATTAGCAACACTTAGGTACTGTCATCAATCGAAGCGTTACTAAGCAGTGACTTGTATGCACATCAAACAAATGAATCATTATGTCTACCCATATGTCCATACATGCACAGCGGAGCGCGAACACGCACAACACATGCCTATATCTGAGACGCTCCCAAAAAAGTAAGGCAATGGTTGTGCAAGTATCATCACAATACACGCGCTATATGCGGAAGCTATAAACGTACTAATTTTATGCGCAGATAAACTAACTAGTAAATTCTAGAATAGAAAAGCCTAGAACTATGCAACGAGGAAACCAGGCAGTATAAAGGCAGCAACAGTAGAGGCACGACAATCAGTTTGATTTAAGACGCTATCTGGCGAGCAATAGTAGTGTATGTGAAGAACTTAAAGTAAAGGCCAGTTTGCATTATTGATAGTGATTCGAACGTTAGCAGAAGTTGCAAATAAGAGGTATTTGCAGTAAATTCGTTACAATTGCCAAAGAGAGAATTGTTGAATAAATTCCGAAGATGGGAATACAACGGAGATGGCAAAGTTAGTGAATGAAGATCCAGCAACTGAAGTAAGGAATTGGAGAGCGTGGACTGAATACAACCGGCACTTAAACTCGAACTTCAGGCACGACTACGAGAGCATGGAATTAGAAAGAATGACGTGGAAAAGAGTATGTCTTTTATCTTGCACGGCGCTGAGACAACAAAATTGGAGGTAGAAAAATGAAACACCGCAGCAATGGCGAACACAAGACCTGAACATGATGATTGGCTGCAATATCGCATAAATCGTCCGAATGTCATCACAAATAATCCACCAACTTGTCATCGCAACGTGAAGACCAGGAGCCCGTATATCCGACCTAATTCGGCGCACAAACGATTGCAGCGCAGATATCCTCTCAGATCTCTACAAAACTTGAAGAGCAGGAAGTCCGTATATCATATAATTCCAGCGCATAGAAAGAGAGAAAAACTAACCCCTGTTTTAATGTGAAGGTTTAGTGCAGACAGGAAAAAATCGAAGCTGAGGAGATAGATGCATTAAAAGGTCGTATACAGAGGCTGCAACTAATCAGCCAGTTGTCTTCAGCAGAATACGAAGGTTATCATTCTTTGACGCTCTGTTCCTTTCCAGGTGTTAGATTCACGTCTGAGAAGACCGCAGCAGGAACAACTGGGCGTGCTGAAGATAAAGTTGCCTGCACTATCGTGCATTAAGGCAACCCTAACGTAACGTACCTTAAACTGAATTTTCTAACTGCCAGAATATGGAGCCATCATCACCCATATGGCACTTAGGGTTAAAATTTGACTTTGAGCGACAAACAGAATTTTTAGCTAGGCACTCGTTTCTTTCAACTATATTTTCTCGACTACCCAAGACGGAGCTTTTCTATCATAGGACATATATAGAAAAGTATGAATATTTCAAGACAACATTTCTAGCCAGTAATTCTGGTAAGCCCTTATAATCTTAAATTGAGGAAGATAAACGGTTTACACACTATGGCAAGAAGGCGAAAAGCACCCGTGCTCAAAAAATGGAGTTTATGGTACGTCTATGCACCCATCAATTATTATCTGTAGCCATTTTAAAACTGTTCAGGATAAACAGGGAATATTTCATCTGTACAAAGCCATCCAAACATGGAGAAAGTTTTTACGATTTTGTGTTAAGTCAACCAACATAGCCTATTCCTCCCAAAATAAGAAAGTATGTACTGTGTATAGGTTCATGACAATTGTTGTTGTTGTGATGGTCCTAGCCGAATATATACCGGTAAGTTCCCCTAACAAAGCAACGTTAAGGTAATAGCCCTACCATCTCGCGAATGTTTAACATCGACACATTAAACTTTTAGGCCATAACGCCCCCCAACTCCATAGTTCCAGAGCAACTTGGAAATTTTTTATATCCTAGCTGTACTGTGAATAACTTAACCCTTTTATGTCAACCCCTGAGCCGCATTAAGAATTGCCGCTGTTGCTCGAAAAAAAGGCACAATGTTAACTTTAAAATTAGATGTACGAATTATAGTCTATATATGTACGATTTAATCTGAAAAGAGACTACAGAATGTATTTAAAAATAACTGTAAAAAAAATTACACCGCGTCTTCGAAAATTTAAAGTGATTGCCTTTCGCCACGCAATGGAAGCACAATTGCGCAATGAAAAGCAAACCCTTAAATATACAGTATCATTTTAACTGCAAGCGTAATCCCTCCACGTCGCACAATGGCGCTCTGCCGTTAAAGCATGGCAAAAATCAAAAAAATGAATGAAAGCGTTCGCTAAATCTAAACATGTTTCTAATAGAAAATTTCAGATCAAGAATATATAAAACTGTTTTTTCCACCAAAAAATTATAGTTTAGTTTACAAGGTAGAGCGCTCAAAGCGACCAATTTTCAACATTGGCCGAAAAATTTAAAATATTCTTTTTTTCGTTGTATTTAAAATGGTTTTGTGAGTAAATAAGGCGGGACCGGTTGTCGTTTTCTTGTATAGCAATTAAAGATAATTAATTTAGGATTGAAACAAAAAAAAAAATTGTTTTTGTTTTGGTAGAAGGTCGGAATGCTATTTTAGGCCCTTTTAAAACTTTGATGAAAAAAAAAATATTTTAAATATGTGCCCCGTTCAAATATAACAGTAGTTATCTTGTGAAATATTCACGTTAACCTAAAATCATAAAGACTACATCAGCGTCCAGCTGCAACTTCCTTTTTACATCAAAATAAAGTTAAATAAACCTTGGGCATAAATACGCGGCTGAGCAGGATATATATAATCAGTACGGCCGTAAGGTCGTTTTTGCTTATATGAACTTATTAACAAATACATTTTTTAGTTACGAATTGTATACTGAAATTCATTTAATAATTGAGTAGGTATATAAAGCTATCAATCATCACAATGCACATTATCATTCGTTCTTTTGGAGATCTAAGGTAACCTGAGTATTCTGTTTAAGTCTTAAATAAAGTGGAAATAGGATTTTTAAATATAGTCACAGGTTAATATTAGTCAGAGTACACTCGAAGCCAACTTTCTAATAGGTATCGTGATGAAATACTCGAAACTATTGTGCGTGCCTGGTTTGTTTAAATCTACAAAGTCACAGATGCGGTGACTTCCTTGCGGCTTTTTGTGAGGAGAGAATTAGCTGAGGTGATGTGAAACAAGCATAAAGAAAAGGAAAGCTGGAAAGAAGAAAACTGGTTTCAAATACTTATGAAGAAAGAAAATGAAGAAAGGTGGCTAGTTGACAAAACTTTCTTGGACGAAGAAACGCTAGCACGTCAAACCATCCAAACGAGAAGGGAGACAAACAAATCCAATAGAAGAGTTTTCTACTACACAAGAAAAAGGAAGCTGTCTGATTAACACAAAAGGTATGGCCATGACTCATCTTTCAGAAGCACGGCTATTAAATATAAAAAAAAGATGAAGAAAACGCGAAGTCTAAGAACAGAAGCAGTTGCGGTAGCAAGTGCAGTGCGACTGATGAGGATCAAAAAACAGCATTCCAAACAAATACCAAATGCGCTCCTAGGAAACTGCACTCTCGAACAAGCTTTGGCGCCGTTTGTAGATCTCCCCCCCCCCCCCGTTTAACGAAGAAAAAATATATTATATTACGTTAAGTCATTTTGCAAAATGCCGCATATTCTTACTGGATACAAAAAATTACTCAAAGCCAAGAAAGAAGGCAGTTCCTTTAAGTTCCAAATAACCGAAGTATCAGTGAAATGAGCTACAAAACCTAATGGATACACACGTCTACACGACTCTTCAAAGTTTTACTGAAGAAAAGTGAAATCACTGGGGGGTGCCCTGGATTTGATTTTTTAAATCTGAAACGTCGAACAGTAAGTAGTTTTGTTTCGTACGTTTCTGTCTTCTTGTGTTTCTGGCGTGTTTCCCTTATTATTGAGGTTTACCTTATTAATACATTTGTTAGCGCTCTTCGTGGATACACGTTTTTTCTCCTTGTCCCTCCTTTTGCCCCCTTGATTAAATTACCTTTTTTCTTTTCTTGCTAGTCATATATTTATTGTCTCTGATACTTCATTCGCATCTCTTTGTGGTTATTCTATAAATTTAATACAATTTTAGGAGTTGCAGCGTATCCTCTTTGTTACCTGGGACCATATTTATAAAACATAGGCACACGTAGTTTATTGGTCTAGGCCTGGTGCATTGGAGAAACACTCCTCTTTTCGATTTTCTTCTCCTGCCTGATCTTTATATGCCGCCACAGTCCAACGGAATAAGATGCGTTTCGGCTAAATCTTTATTTTTGTATGTCCGTAGGGAATCTATGCTCTTTAAAATCAACCAAGGATAAGGACTATATTGTCTCCTATGATATTTATCTACGACCCCCATAAAATTTATGTAATACCTCTTCGCCATCACTTTGGTTGTGGACGGAGGACTCTCTTTCGCTTTGCTGAATGATACAACTCTCGCTTTTCTTGGTTCCATGCTGAGGTGGGCGTTATGGTCTTGGGGTATTCGCGACATTAATGTTTCATGACCGCAGTGCTAATCTCCAGAAATAGAGGAGCCTGCAACACCGTATCGTCATGTCATGTTGAAGTACTAACGTTACGTGTTCTTTTTTTCTTAATAATACAGTTAATTAATCCTTGTGAAATTCCTTGTGGGTACTAGATCTTTCTTGCCAGATTATAATTCACGTTCTGGGCCTAGTAACCCATTGTGATAGGCCACATCAGATGACTAGTTATGGAACATTAGTAAAGTCGTCACTTCACTACGGTGCTGACGAGTCTCGTTTCTTGTTTTTCATTAAGTAGTGTATGATTCCTTTTACAAATTTCGCTCTTTAAGAAAAGTCATTACGTAAAAGATAATTAAATTAAGTATCTCTTGGCTCTCGCTCAATCTCTTTCTCTTTTAATGTTAAATGTTTCGGTAATTTTATACCATATTTTGTCTAACACATTAATCACCCCATGTGCACCCAACAGTCGGGATATATCTTAGACGGTGATCTGGAACTTGCTGATTGACATAGAGCACCCATCTCCCCATATTATCTTGTTAACTTAACCCACCTTCGTACGGGTTCCGTTCGTATTAAGGATTATGAATTATTCTCTGTTTCTAGGAGTCAGGATGTTTGAATTTTTATTAAGGAAATGTGTCTTCCGCTGGAGGGTTGCTACTAATCACAGCTATGTTACTGATTTTATAGTAACTAATTAATTTTTATTTGACCCCGCACGCTCCCCTGCTGAGATTTAGTCCCCGTTCTAGTCGGTTTGTTAATTACATTATAAAGGAGTCAGCATTGATAACTAAGTAGGGAGCTGTAGATGATCTGACACAGGACAAAGCGCATATAAACAAGAATAAATGTAGACGATGAGAAAACAAGTACAGCTAGTAATATGTGTTATGGCTTCTATTGTTCCATTACGACTAAAAAGAGAAAGCTCAGAAGATTTGAAAAAATCCATCGTCCGCTAATCAACTATATTGTGCCGCCCGATATTATATAAATACGAGAAGGTAGTTCTTCGGACCTCATAAAAGCTACAGTGAGGATATAAAAAATCAAATTTGCCAAATAATACCAACAATAATTGGAAATTGAAGAGGGAATTCATTACAATAAAGCAGGATTTTCGTTAACCACTGGTCGAGGAAAAGTATTTGAAACTTAAACAACTACGGACTAACGAACAATGAAATAGACCTAATTAGTAAGAGATGGCGTAGAGCCAAAAGGTTACTTTGAAAATCTGATGATGCATAACTGACGAACTCAAATTATGAGTATGGAATATTCGCCTTGCAATTCTAGGATAAGATGTATGGAATTTGTTTTGAAGGCTGGGCTTATACCTCACCACAACAATGAGAAGTTTCGAGATCAATTACAACATAAAAGGAGAAACGATAACAGTAGAAAAAAAGTCATTCAGATGCGTTCTATAAAGAAATGGCCCTTTGAGTTGACTGTCCAAGTAGATACGAAATCAAATGATGGTAATCCTCAGAGATTTTGTGAAAACGATCTGAAGTGACTTCTCGCATAACAGGAGCTTTGTAGAGATATTGAAAGATTGGGCGTAAAATTTAAAAGCATTTAAACAGCACATAACCAGTTAGTGGACCCGAATATGGGGACAAAAAAAAAAAAGGAAGATGCATGCTAAAATCTACAGAGTTAGCTGGCATCAAAGATAATCCTGAGAAGAATTACAACCTAACGGTTACATTAAAATTTTAGCCCACGTGGAAAAATTAATAGAGTACCAATGTCTTACCATTAGGAGAATTGTCACGAAAAAGCCTCAAGAAGCTAAGAACAAGGACTACAAAAGATACAGATTATGAACACCTGCAAAACTATCACGAGTAGACAAAACGAATACCTTTTCAACATGTTAGCTATCTCACAAAAATATCTTATAGAGGTATAGCTCAAAAGATCTTTGTTATGAAACAGCTCAGTGACGAAGACTATGTTAAGATAAAATAAGTTTCCCACTCTTATCACAAACAATGAAAAAAGAGATTTACTAATCAATTTTGTACTTACTGAAAACTGAAGATATCTAAGTACAAGTTAATTTTTTATTTCAAAAAAAAAAAGACAATTAATTATAGTAATTTTATATAAATAGACTTTTCGTTATTGCATTTTTATAAAGTTTATCAAAATTTATTTTAAACCTAGGCATTTCACTTCAAACGAAGTATTAAATTTTATAGAAATCCAATACGTCTATCAAGTTGGTACAAATTGGTAAAGCGGTTACTAAGAATCAAAACTTTTTTTAGCATTAAATGGCAGTACACTCCCCTTTTCCACAATTCGTTGGTCCGTATCTTGCTCAAATAAAATCTCATGGAACCACTCTTCAATAAACTTTTACGATTCATTAAGAAGAATATCGATATTTGGCTTGCTAAAATTAAAAAAAATAAAAATATACAATTTTACGATGGATTTTGAAGCTACCGGTGTTAGTGTGGACACCACAAAAACTGACACTTGTAGTTTTACACGACAGAGTATGCCACATTTAAAAAAAACAATCCGTCTATGGATATTGGTATTGAATTGATACGTGCGACGCTACTGTTAGATACAACTGTCACAAGAACAGTTAGTTACGGCTCCCTTCACGGAAACATTCGGAAAGAGTGCAGAGTGCGAGCGTGCCATAAGCTCACGACAATCGCCCGCATATGAATTTCTATTTTCTATTTCTGTCTTTAAACATAATCTCAGAATTTCCCCCCCCCCCAATTTACTT
Source organism: Eurosta solidaginis (assembly GCA_029619165.1). NCBI lineage: Eukaryota > Metazoa > Arthropoda > Insecta > Diptera > Tephritidae > Eurosta > Eurosta solidaginis. The sequence continues at coordinate 17,299 of JARSSU010031312.1, forward strand.
TTATCAAAATTACATTAAACATAACTCACGGAACGTTTTGAGTTATTTAATCACTGT
>JARSSU010031314.1:0-15254 GCA_029619165.1 Eurosta solidaginis
AAGCTACTTCTTGCTCCTTCTTCCATTCAAAGCTTTATATTTTTCCTTGTTAGCCGTGTAGACTATGGGCTAAGCTGGCAAAATTTGGTACAAATCGGCGTTAATTTGGCACATCCCAATGAAACTTCTTCAATTCATGCAGATTCTGTGGTCTTGGCCAATCCTTTTAACTGCCTCTTCTTTTCATTTGCTGTACAGAACCTTCTGTCGTTACTTGTGGCCCAAATAGTTTACTTCCTTTTTAACGCGTAATAACCTTTTTGGGACTTAACTTCCAGACCACGCCAGCTATTCTCTGGAAACTTCCTCCACGTTTTAAGATGTTCATCAAAACTCTTGCCATACGAATATGTCCCAGGACACGCAAGCATGTTTTCCAATGTAGTCATTTAGTACTGGTGCATGGTCTCTCAAAGTACTGGTGCATTAAAAAGTCCAAAAGGCATCACTGTAAATTGCCACGACCATCACCGACACTGAAGGCTGTTTTCTCTTTATCTTCCTCTCCTCACCTCAACTGCCAGTAGCCGCTTTTTCAAGTCCCAGTTTGAAACCATTTCTTTACCACATAGCGGTCCGATGTCGTCAATTCTTGCACGGTGCTATACTTTTCGTAACGTCATCAACTTGTAGGGGGGGGGGGGCTAGTCCACACGCAAACCTCATTTTCCACCTTTCTTCTTTAACATTACTACCGGTGAGCTCCATGGACTAGCGGATTGGTTCGATGCGCCGCTGTCACTCATTTCTTGTATGATTGGACTCACAACTTCCCGGTCCGCCAGTGAACACTGCGGGAGCTGGCGGATCGGACTCGCACCTCCAGTGTCAATTTGATGTTTCACACATTGGGCGGCTTGTGTTGGAACCATCCTGGTCAAATAGTTCGCGTATTTATGAGCCGTTGTTTTGCCTTACTCTGATATGCTTCCCTTTCCTCTAGCCCAGGCGCCCATGCCGTGATATCATTTGAAGATCATATTACTATATGAAACGTGTTCCTGGAGCTGTTCACAGTTAATAACTACTTCGGCCTCTTGGCATCTTCCCAAATATCTCCTTTTGTCAAATTGATGGTTTACTTGGACTCATTTATTACTCTTACCGGAATGCGTCATCTTGTTTTGTCATAGCCAGGGTTTTTCCTACAGTATGTTTAGTGCTGTTTATTTGTGCTGCTTCGAAACCCCAATTTGTTTTGTCCCATCTCCATCACCTTTGCCGATGACTCTTCTGATTTGTGTTATTTGCTGACATCTCTTTGCACCAGCATTCGTTTACTGCTGTAGCCTCTCTTAGCCGAAATTAAGTGCACTCCATTTTCTTATGTAGAATCGTCTTGCTTGTGCTATCATTTTTTTGATGTCGTTGTTTATTAAGAAGTCAGTCCAATTATGATTTCATAACAATCCTGCCACTATAAAATTGGTGTAGTACCGTGAAGTTCCCATTGCTACTTCACATTCTACTACTTCCCATTACCTGGGTGTCTTCTCCAGTGGCTGTACGCAATATTGCTCCATGCAATGGTGTTATCTCTGTTGAGTAAATCGCCTCGAATGATGGAATGAGATGCACCCGTATCTACAGTCAGTAACGTTCCTTCCGCCACATGTCCTCCGACAGTAAGATTGCTCGACTTCTTCTCGATCTGCGAGATAGATTATGCATCGACTTGCGTGTCCAGCTGATCCCCGCCTTGCGGCCGACTCGCTTTAGTTTAACGTATTGGGTACAGCTTGGAGATTTAGCTCGTCTCCTTCAGCTCTGCGTTTACGGCCACCCAATGTTGGAACTATTGGAAGTGCTACTGCATTGACGTGTAATGTGACCTGAGTTACCGCACTTGAAACATTTCATAACTCCGGCGTTTTTCTGTTGTGAATCCGCTTCAGAGCTTCCAAAATTGTATCTACCCACCCTGCCTTTCTACTTTTCCACACGATTAGCTTTTGTAATTGCTGGTTTACTCAATAATGAGCCGTTTCTTGGTCAATGCATGGATACCGTTTTCAAAAACTGTTTGCTTTGGTTCGCGTATGTGGCTGCGACTTCGTTTCGACGTCCCCGTATGCACATTTTATCAAGCTCTGGAATCTTCACTTCTTTCCGTGTATTGCCACGGGTGCATCCGCTTTGCAAGATGACCAATCTTTGAAATGCATAACAAATTCTGCAAATCTCGTTAGCTTTTGAGGAAAGAGGGGTTTGCATTCTATTTGAATATCTGTTTTCCTGTGTTCGCTACGTATCGCCGTTCTACGCAGCCATAATGCGTCCATAACTGTTCGATCGTAAGCTCTGGGATAGTCTGTAAGATTTCGGCAGCTGGTCCTTTCAATGCTACGAGAGCGCGGCAACTTTATCCTCCCCATTCCAGTTGTTCCTGCTTGCGGTCTTCTCACACTGTTAACTTAAGACCTGGAAAGGAACGAACCGTCAAAGGATGGTGTTTTTACCTTTGGTTACTCGCTGAAACGCTGGAGATTTAATTGTACGACTGCTCCATCGACCCTTCAAATCATCGACTTCTGCCTGAAATTGAGGCGATTTTTTGCATCCGCGCTTCAGCTTTGTGTTACCCTTGCTTCCTGTGCTTCTAATGTGAAGACATTGGTGCCACCTGTAATGATAAGAGCTCTTCTTGTTCTTCCATCTTTGATGTTATGCGTGTCTCTGCGATTCAGTTGGAGCCATATATTGTCTTCTGTTCTTCCAATTGCGTTTCGCTCTTGATGCTATACGGGGTTTCCTGCGATTCCAGTGTGAAGCAAAATTGTGTCGACATTTCTGAAATACGTGTTTCTTAGCTTCACTTTTTGATGTTACTGTCGACGTTGTGCAGATATTGCAGCCAAGTATCAGTTCAAGTCTGTGCTGGGACACGTTTGCGATGTTTCGTTTTCTCTTCATTTTTTGTTTTTGGTTGTCTCCTCGCCATCAAGATGAAAGACATGCTCTTCCTCACCAATTCCTCTGCTTCCATTGCCTCTCGTAGCCGTGCCTGAAGTCAGTTTAACCGCCGCATTGTATTCAATCCGCAGGTCTCCAACGCTTCTTTAGTTGCTGGATCTTCAATTCACTGACTTTGCCATGTCCTTGTTGTCTTTGTGATTTATTCACAATTCCTCTTCTGACACCGAAGTGTAATCGACTTTGCTGCAAATCCTCTTATTTGCATCCTCTGCTAAGTTCGAATCACTAAACTGTTGAATAAATTCACTCCAATATTGACTGATGGAAATGGCCTTACTAAGTACTCTTCATACAAGCACACTTATACTTTGCTACTCGCTGCTTAATAGCGCACCAAACTGATTGATACATCATCTGAACTCTACTATTGGCCTGCACAGATCGCGCGTCGCTTAATCAATCTGATTGATGGCTCCAACTCAATTGCATATCAGCGCCTCTTCATCTGTTGCCTTTTATACCTTTGGTTTCCTCGTTCGCATTTTTCCAGCATGTCACTAGCAGTGTCCTGAGCTCTCAAACTTCTGTCACGCTATAACTAAATTCGCACAATGTTTATACCTCTTTTAGGCGCTTCCGAGAATCTACTAGTCCATTAGCTCTCAACTTCTCAGATCTCTGCATGTGTTTGCGCATTGACTCTCCGCTGCTCGTCATTCGTACATGTACATATGTGTAGACGGTGGTAGACACAGTATATATCTCATAATACACCGTTTATTCAGATAGAGACTTTTCGCATTTCTGCTACAGCTAGAAGCTTCAAATTTCACCGATTGTCTTCGTATATAGTATCCATTGTTTTGTGAAAAAACCATCGAGATTCGTGATACTCGCGTACCGCTCGTCCGCAGGAGAAAATGAATATATGTGCTATTCATGTTAGCGTGCTTATCAAGTTATCTGTTCAATTTTTTTTCTGTCTATATGCATATATATTTTTGTATTGAGTAGAACTAAATGAGCTGATACCTGACAAAATCCCCAATGATCCAAATTATCCGAAAATACACCAATGATCTCGAAAAGTCCGTATGATACCCCGACGAGATCCCGAAAACCTTACAGAAATGGGTGCCTGAAATACACTTCACTTTTTCCTAATCCTTCTATTCAATCCTCCCTCCGTCTTTTTCGCTCATCTATCTCCATCTTCGTCTCATTATATCTCTTTCTCAATCTCCTTCTCTCTTTTCTCTTCTCTCAATCCTTCTCATTCTTCTGCATCCCTTATTGCCTGTTCCAGAGGGTGGTATGTATTTTATTCCAGTCCCAGTCCCAGTCCCACCCCGAGTCTCAGTCCCAGTCCTAGTCCTAATCCCAGTCCCAGTCCGTCTCTGATAATATATTACTCTGTACCAAAGCACTCATCAACAGCTTTCATTTGATATCCATATTGTATAAACACTGTCTAGGCATTCACTGGCCCACGTTTTGGCCTATATCTCGAGACCCTGTACCTGTAGTAACCACCGCGTGAGGTTTACGCACTTGTGTGAAAGTTTGAACAAAATCAACCGACGCATTCTTCAAACACCGGTGACCACTAACACACATTTTAGCCTTTCTTTATATATATATATAGATTTTTATTTTTCACACTTCACTATAATATTTAAACGAAATGCAGATTTCGTTGCTTTTGAAATTCGGTTTAAAAATTGCACATGGAACAACTAAAGACTCTCCTGTATTAAAAAAAATGTCATAGTACCTCTAAATCGCGGGCCCCCTCAGAAACCCTCCTCCCTCCCCCTATCGCCGGGCCTGGTGATGTGCTATACTTGATATCATTCGCTAGCTATAATTTTTTTATTGATAAGCAGGTTGTTTAATTAAACACCAAGCAATTACACGGAAGTATATCCGCACCACCTGAAAATACGAGTGCCACTGCGTATACGTAACATTTAATATTACGTATAAACAAATAAAAAATTGTTCAGATAAGAACTTCGCGCAATTCTGCCCCATTTTAACAGCTAGAAGCTTCAAATTTCACCAAATGCTTACTTATATAGCCATATATTATTGTCTGAAAAAATCATAGAGAGCGGTGGTATATATATTATATACCCCACATAAACTCTCATTTTTGCCCCTTTAGTAGCCATAAACTACAAGCTTCAAAATTCATCAAATTTCATCAATATTGTTGAAATACGTGATTCACATTCATAGTTTTTACATGCAGACCACAAACAACGTGAAGCTTTGTATCCTCACACAAAGTACCTACCTATTTGTATACCTTTCATGAAAATGAAATGGTATATTAACTTTCGTCATGAATCCCAAAATTGTAAGCCCTTAAAGGAAAATAGATAGACCCACCACTAAGTATACCGAAATATCAGGATGAAGAGCTGAGTTGATTTAGCCATGTCCGTCTGTCCCGTCTGTCTGTTTGTATGCAAACTAGTCCCTCAATTTTGAGATATCTTGATAAAATTTGGTGCTCGGGTGTATTTGGGTGTCGATTAGACATTTGTCGGAACCGACCGGATCGGACCACTATAGCATATATCCTCCATACAACAGATTTTTCAGAAAATGAGGTTTTTGTCACATCTTCCTCAATTTATCAGATTGAAGCTTCAAACTTCACCATATACTTTCGTATATGGCAAATATTGTTGTCTGAAAAAATTGATGAGATCGGTCGTATATATAGTCTATATCCCCACAACCGATTGTTCAGATTAGAAAGTTTTCGTAATTACTGCCCTATTTTAAGAGCTAGAGGCTTCAAATTTCACGAATGCTTACGTATATAGCAAATATTTGTTTTTCTGAAAAAATCATAAGATCGGTGGTATATATGTATATATATGGTGGTATATATAGTATATATATGGGGTATTCCATCCCATTTCGACCAATTTTGAACCCGACCCCTTTAGAATTGGCTGAAAGTTTTTCTTCTATTTCTAGCTTACGAAACACGTTTTTCAGAATTTTTCAAATTTTTTCATCCAACTCAAAAAAAGTTATGAATTTAAAAAAAAACACCGTTTTTGTTTTCAAAATGCTAACTTTTTCAAAAATGCCGTTTGTTTTCTTTTTTCAAATGTTACTTTTCGGAAAAAATACAAAAAAGTTTAAAGTTTTTTTTTGTAATTTTTCAGTTTTTCGAGATTTTTCGAATTTCGCCATTTTTTTCTCATAAAAACTCAATCAATTCTGCAATCATCCCCACTAATCACGGAGTGGGCCGATGATTTTTTTTTATTATTTATTTATTTTTTTTGTATTTTTTCCGAAAAGTTATAGCATTCTGAAAACAAAAACGGTGTCCAACTCAAAATAGTTATGAATTACGGAGTTTTTTCAAAATGCTATAACTTTTTCAAAAATTCACCGTTTGTGGATCTTTTTTTTTAATTTGTTTTTTAAATGTACTTTTCGGGAAAATTAAAAAAAAATTTAAAGTTTTTTTTCAATTAAATATCATCGGGCCGCTCCGGGATTAGTGGGGATGATTGCAGAATTGATTGAAGTTTTTTATGAGAAAAAAAAAGTGGCGAAATTCGAAAAATCTCGAAAAGCTGAAAAATTACAAAAAAAAACTTTAAACATTTTTTTGTATTTTTTCCGAAAAGTACATTTAAAAACAAATTAAAAAAAAAGAGATCCCAACACGGCCATTTTTGTAAAGTTATAGCATTTTGAAAAAAACACCGTTTTTTTTAATTCACTTTTCGCAATTTCTGCCCCATTTTAACAGCTATAAGCTTCAAATTTCACCGATTGCTTACGTACATATATAGTATACATTGTTTTGTGAAAAACCATAGAGATCGGTGATATATATCATACTTGCCTTTACTCGCGACCCAGTCCGCAAGGAGAAAATGAAATATATGTGCTATTCATGTTAGCGTGCTTATCAAGTTATCTGTTTAAAATTTTTTCTCTGTCTAATGCATTATATTTTTGTAATTGAGTAAAAAAAAGAACTAAATGAGCTGATAACCTGATCCCCAAATGATCCCAAAATTATCCAGAAAATACACCAAATGATCCCGAAGAAGTCCCGAAATGACCCCGACGAGATGCCGTATGGATCCCGAAAACCTTATAGAAATGGTGCCGGAAAATACCCCAAATGATACAGAAATATTCCCGAAATGACCCCGACGGGATCCCGTATGGATCCCGAAAACCTTACAGGAATGACGCTGGAAATACCCTAAATGATCCCGAAACCATCCAGAATGATGCCGAAAGGCTCCCCAAATAATCCCGTATTGGGCCCGAAAAAATTCCGAATGACTCGGACGGGATCCCGGACGGATCCCAAAACCATCCAGAAATGATGCCGGAAAGGTCCCCAAATGATCCCGAAATTACCCCGCCGGGATCCCGAACAGATCCCATAACCCATCCAGAAATAATGCCGAAAGGGTCCATGACCCCGACGGGATCCCGGACGGATCCCGAAAAACATCCAGAAATGATGCCCGGAAAGGTCCCCAAAGAATCCCGAAATAGTCCCGAAAAGTCCCGAAATGACCCCCGACGGGATCCGGACGGATACCGAAGACCATCCATAAATGATGCCGGAAAGGTCCCCCAAATGATCCCGAAATAGTTCCCAAATGACCCCGAACGGATCCCGGACGGATCAACAAAATAATCCAGAAATGATGCCAGAAAGGTTCCCAAATGATCCCCTAATAGTCTCGAAATGACCCTGACTGGATCCCGAAACCATGCAGAAATGATACAGAAAGGATCTACAAATGATCCCGTATTAGTCGCAGAAAAAGTGCCGAAATGACCCCGACGGGATTCCTGACCGATCCCGAAAACCATCCAGAAATTATGCCGGCAAATACCCCAAATGATCCCGAAATAGTCCCGAAAAAGTCCCGAAATGACCCCGACGGGATCCCGGACGGATACCGAAAACCATCCAGAAATGATGCCGGAAAGGTCCCCAAACTATACCGAAATAGTCCCGAAAAAGTCCCGAAATTACCCCGATGGGATCCCGGACTGACCACGGAAGATATCCATAAATGATGCCGGAAAGGTCCCCAAATGATCCCGAATAGTCCCGAAATGACCCCGACCGGATCCCGAACGGATCCCGAAACCACCCAGAAATGATTCCGGAAAGGTCCCCAAATGATCCCGAAATAGTCCCGAAAAGTCCGAAATGACCCCAACGGGATCCCGAACGGATCCCGAAAACAATACAGAAGTGATGCCGGAAAATACCCCAAATGATCCCGAAATAGTCCCGAAAAAGTCCCGAAATGACCCCGACGGGATCCCGGACGGATCCCGAAAACCATACAGAAATGATGCCGAAAAGTCCCCAAATGATCCGAAATAGTCTCAAAAAGTCCAGAAAAGACCCCGAGGGGATCCCGGACGGATCCCGAAAACCATACAGAAGTGATGCCGGAAAATACCCCAAATGATCCTGAAATAGTCCCGAAAAATCCCGATATGACCCCGACGGGATCCCGGACGGATCCCGAAAACCATGCAGAAGTGATGCCGGAAAATACCCCAAATGATCCCGAAATAGTCCCGAAATGACCCCGACCGGATCCCGAACGGATCCCGAAAATCATCCAGAAATGATTCCGGAAATGTCCCCAAATGATCCCGAAATAGTCCCGAAAAAATCCGAAATGACCCCGACGGGATCCCGAACGGATCCTGAAAACAATATAGAAGTGATGCCGGAAAATACCCCAAATGATCCCGAAATAGGCCCGAAAAAGTCCCGGAATGACCCCGACGCCATCCCGGACGGATCTCCAAATGATCCCCTAATAGTCCCGAAATTACCCTGATGGGATCCCGGACGGATCCCGAAAACCATCCGAAGTGATGCCGAAAATCCCCAAATGATCTCGAAATAGTCCCGGATGACCCGGACGGGATCCCGGACGGAGCCCGAAAACCATCCAGAAATGATGCCGAAAGGGCCCCCAAATGATCCGTATTAGTCGAGAAAAAGTCCCGAAATTACCCCGACGGGATCCCGTACGGATCTCGAAACCATCCAGAAATGATGGCAGAAGATACCCCAAATGATCCCTAAATAGCCCCGAAATGGCCGCCCCTAATGATCGCAAAATAGTCTCGAAAATATCCCAAAATAACCCCGACGGGATCCCCGGACGGATCCCGAAAACCATACAGAAATGATCCCGGAAAGGTGCCAAAATGGTCCCGAAAAAGTCCCGAAATGACCCCGGCGGGATCCCGGACGGATCCCGAAAACCATCCAGAAATGATCCCGGAAGGGTCTCGATATGACCCTAACGGGATTACAAATAAGGTGAAGCTAATTATAAAACCATGTTAAAAAGGCAGCAGGCGCGTTGGAGCGAATGAAAAGTTGCAAAGAAACATACAGGTAAAGCTAATAAAAGCGTGCTAATAAAAACAATTGAAGGAGGGAGGGCAGATGGCGGAAGGAGACGGAGAGCAACACCGATCGTTTTTCCAATTGTTTAGATCTCGATCTGTATGAGCCAGATACCAAAAATTATACATTGAGGAAACATTTATATTGAGTTATAACAATTTATAGATCTTACACCAGAGGGGAAGAGAAGCAGGGAGGGGGGGAGGGGCGGAGGGTGTCACTGATCATTTTGTAAATTTCATCAAAATCCGTGTAGCCGTTCTGGCGTGATTCAGTCACAAAGGCGAAAAAATATAATAATTTAATTATACTGTTTCCAGGGGGCGGGGACCTCCCCAATTTGAAAAAATATATAGCCTATAGATCCTTCTAGACTATTGGCTATATGTGTGCAAAATTTCATCCAAATCCGTCCAGCCGTTCTTGCGTGATTGAGGCACAAAGACAAACGTCTGGACATCCAAACATCCAAACTTTCCCATTTATATATACTAGCCTTTACCGCGGCCGCGTCCGCCAAGGAGAAATTTAAATATATGGGCTATTCGCGTAAGCCTGCTTATCAAGTTATCTGTTTAAAATTTTGTTTTCTGTCTAATGCATTTTATTTTTGTTTTTGAGTAAAAAAAGAAACTAATGGGCTGATAACCTGATAGGATCCCAAATGATCCCGAAATTATCTAGAAAAGCTACGGAATTACCCACACGCTATCGCGGACGGATCCCGAAAACCATCCAGAAATGCCCCGAAAGGGTCGCCAAAAGTCCCGGAATAGTCCCAAAAAAACCCGAAATGACAACGACACGATTCTAGACGTATCCAGAGAACCACACAGAAATGATCCCTGAAGTTGTCCAAAATGATCCCGAAAAGGTTCCGAAATGACCCTGACGGGCTCCCGGGCTGATCTCAAAAACCATCCAGAAAATATCCAGGAAGGGTCCCTAAATTATCCCGACATACTCCAGAAAAAGTTCCGAAATGGCTCCGAGGGGATCCACGACGGATCGCGAAAACCATACAGAAATGATTCCGGAAGGGTCCCAAATGATCCCGAAATAGTCCGGAAATGACCCAGATGGGATCCCGCACAGATCCAGAAATGATCCCGGAAGGGTCCAAAAATTATCCGCAAAAGTAACAAAAAATCCCGAAATGGCTCGTGCGGCATCCCGGTCGGATCCAGAAATGATCTCGGAAGGGTCCCAAATGATCCCAAAATGGTCCCGAAATGACCCTGATGGATCCGGCAAACCATCAAAAATTATGCCGGAAGGGTCCCCAAATGATCCCGAAATAAAACAGAAAAAGTCACGAAACGACCCCTAGAGGATCCCAAATGATCCCGTATTAGCCCCGAAAAGGTCCCGAAATAACCCCGGCGGGATCCCGGACAAATCCGAAAACCATCCAGAAATGATGACGGAAGGGATCCCAAATGATTCCGAAAAAGTCGGGCCATGATTCCGACGGGATCCCGAACGGATACCGAAAATCATCCAGGAGTGATGCCGGAAAGGTCCTCAAATGATCACCTAATAGTCCCGAAATGACCCTTAAGGGATCCTGGGCGGATCCCGTAAACCATCCAGAAATGATATTGGAAGGTCCCAAAATGATCCCGAAATAGTCCCGAAGAAGTCCCGAAATGACCCTGACGGGATCTCGAACTCATCCCTAAATGACCCTAACGGGATCCCGGACAGATCCCGAAATCCATCCAGAAATGATCTTGGGAGGGACCCCAAATGATCCCGAAAAAGGCCCGAAATGACCCTGACGGGACCCCGAAAGGATCCCGAAAACTATACAGAAATGATGTCGGAAAGGTCCTCAAATGATCTCCTAATAGTTCCGAAAAGACCCTGACGGGATCCCGCACGGATTCCGACAACTATCTAGAAATGATGCCGAAAGGGGCCGCAAATGATCCCGTATTAGTCGAGAAAAAGTCCCGAAATGACCCCGATGGGATGCCGGACGAATCCCAAAAACCATCCAGAAATGATGCCGGAAGGGACCCCAAATGATCCCGAAAAAGTCCCGCAATTATTCCGACGGGATCCTGAACGGATACCGAAAACCATGCTGAAGTGATGGCGGAAAGGTCCTCAAATGATCACCTAATAGTCCCGAAATAACCCCGCCGGGATCGCGGACAGATCCCGAAATCCATCCAGAAATGATCTTGGGAGGGACCCAAATGATCCCGAAAAAGTCCCGCAATGATTCCGACGGGATCCTGAACGGATACCGAAAACCATCCAGAAGTGATGCCGGAAGGTCCTCAAATGATCTCCTAATAGTCCCGAAATGACCCTGACGGGATCCCGAACTCATCCCTAAATGACCCTGACGGGATCCCGGACAGGATCCCGAAATCCATCCAGAAATGATCTTGGGAGGAACCCCAAATGATCCCGAAAAAGTCCCGCAATGATTCCGACGGGATCCTGAACGGATACCGAAAACCATCCAGAAGTGATGCGGAAAGGTCCTCAAATTATCACCTAATAGTCCCAAAATGACACTGACGGCATCCCCGGACAGATCCCGAAATCCATCCAGAAATGATCTTGGGAAGGTCCCAAAATGATCCCGAAATAGTCTCGGAAAAGTTTCAGAAATTACCCTGACGGGTGCCCGGACGAATCCTGAAAGTCATCCTCAAATGATCCCGAGAAAGTCCCGAAATGACCCTGACGGATCCCGAAAGGATTCCGAAAACTATCCAGAAATAATGCCGGAAAGGTCCTCAATGATCCCCTAATAGTCCCGAAATGACCGCGACGGGATCCCGACAACTATCCAGAAATGATGCTGAAAGGGTCCGCAAATGATCCCGTATTAGTCGAGAAAAAGTTCCGAAATGACCTCGACGGGATCCCGGACGAATCCCAAAAACCATCCAGAAATAATGCCGGTAGGTATCCAAATGATCCCGAAATAGTCCCGAAATGACCTCGTCGGCATCCGACGGATCCCGAAAACCATCCAGAAATGATGCCGAAAGGGTCCAAATGATCCCGTATTAGTCGCGAAAAAGTCCCGAAATGACCACGACGGGATCCCGGATGGATCCCGAAAACCATCCAGAAATGATGCCGAAAGGGTTCCCAAATGATCCCGTATAGTCGCGAAAAAGTCCCGAAATGACCCGACGAGATCCCGGACGGATCCCGAAAACCATTCGGAAATGATGCCGGAATAGCCCCTAAATGATCCCGAAAAGTCCCAAAATGACCCCGAGGAGATCCGGACGGATCCCTAAAAACCATCCGGAAATGTTGCCGAAGGGGTTCCCAAATGATCCGTATTAGTCGCAAAAAAGTCCCGAAATGACCCCGACGGGATCCCGGACGGATCCCGAAAACCATCCAGAAATGATGCCTTAAGAGCCCCCAAATGATCCCGAAAAAGTCCCCAAATGACCCCGACGAGATCCCGGACGGATCCCGAAAACCATCCAGAAATGATTCCGGAAGAGCCCCCAAATGATCCCGAAAAAGTCCCCAAATGACCCCGACGAGATCCCGGACGGATTCCGAAAACCATCCGGAAATGATGCCGGAAGAGCCCCCAAATGACCCCGAAAAAGTCCCCATATGACCCCGACGAGATCCGGACGGATCCCGAAAACCATCCGGAAATGCTGCCGAAAGGGTTCCCAAATGATCCCGTATTAGTCGCGAAAAAGTCCCGAATGACCCCGACGGGATCCGGACGGATCCCGAAAACCATCCAGAAATGATGCCGGAAGAGCCCCCAAATGATCCCGAAAAAATCCCCAAATCACCCGACGAGATCCCGGACGGATCCCGAAAACCATCCAGAAATGATGCCGGAAGAGCCCCCAAATGATCCCGAAAAAGTCCCCAAATTACCCCGACGATATCCCGGACGGATCCCGAAAAAACCATTCAGTAATGATCGCACGAAAGGGTCCCCAAATGATCCCGTATCAGTCGCGAAAAGTCCCCGACATGACCCCGACGGGATGCCGGACGAATCCCGAAGACCATCCAGAAATGATGCCTAAGGGACCCAAAATAACCCCGAAAAAGTCCCGTAATGATCCGGCAACCATCAAGAATTATCTCTCGAAGGTACGCAAATGATCCGAAAGTACCCGACGGGATCCCGGACGGATCCAGAAAACCATCCAGAAATGTTGCCGGAAGGGTCCCCAAATGATCGTGAAATAATCCCGAAATGATTCCAGGATAGTCCCGAAAATTTCCCAAAATAACCCCGACGGGATCCCGAAAAAGTCCCCACAATGACCCCGACGAGGATCCGGACGGATCCGAAAACCATCCGGAAATGATGCCGGAAGAGCCCCCAAATGACCCCGAAAAAGTCCCCAAATGACCCCGACCGAGATCCCGGACGGATTCCGAAAACCATCCAGAAATGATGCCGGAAGAGCCCCCAAATGATCCCGAAAAAGTCCCCAATTACCCCGACGAGATCCCGCACGGATCCCGAAAACCATCAGTAATGATGCCGAAAGGGTCCCCAAATGATCCGTATCAGTCGCGAAAAAGTCCCGAAATGACCCCGACGGGATGCCGGACGAATCCCGAAGACCATCCAGAAATGATGCCTAAAGGGACCCAAAATAACCCCGAAAAAGTTCCCGTAATGATCCGGCAACCATCAAGAATTTATCTCTCGAAGGTACGCAAATGATCCGAAAGTACCCCGACGGGATCCCGGACGGATCCGAAAACCATCCAGAAATGATGCCGGAAGGGTCCCCAAATGATCGCGAAATAATCCCGAAATGATTCCAGGCATAGTCCCGAAAATTTCCCAAAATAACCCCGACGGGATCCCGGACGGATACCGAAAACTATACAGAAATGATCCCGGAAGGGTCCCAAAATGATCCGAAATAATCCCGAAAAAGTCCCGAAATTACCCCAGGCGGGATCCGGACCGATCCGAAACCATCCAGAAATGATCCCGGAAGGGTCTCCATATGACCCTTACGGGATTATAAATAAGGTGAAGCTAATTATAAAACCATGTTAATAAGGCAGCAGGCGCATTGGAGCGAATGAAAAAATACATAGAAACATACAGGTAAAGCTAATAAAAGCGTGCTAATAAAAACAATTGATGGAGGTCGGATGGCGGGAGGAGAAGGAGAGGACCACTGATCGTTTTTCCAAAATTGTTTAGATCTCGATCTGTATGTACCAGATACCAAAAAACTATGATTTAGGAAAAAATGTATATTGAGTTATAACAATTTATAGATTTTACACCAGAGGAGGAGAGAAAGGGTGGAGGAGGGCGGAGTGGTGTCACTGCTCATTTGTAAGCCCTCGATTATTTGACCCATTGAGTCTGTAATATTGGTGAAGGCCCGTATACGTAAAGTTAAATGTGTAAAAATAATTAAAAAGTAATTGTTCGAAGGGGTCGTCGGGACCCGCTACCCCCCTTTCCATGTTCGAAAAAAATTTCGCTAGTAGACTATGGTCTGTGTCCCAAATTTCATCAAAATCCGTGTAGCCGTTCTGGCGTGATTCAGTCACAAAGACGAAAAAATATAATAATTTAATTATAACTGTTTCCAGAGGGCGGGACCACGCCCTCTTCAAAAAATATATAGCTAGTACATCCTTCTAGACTATTGGCTATACGTGTGCCAAATTTCATCCAAATCGGTACAGCCGTTCTTGCGTGATTGAGTCTCAAAGACAAACGTCTGGACAAACATCCAAACATCCAAACATCTAAACACCCAAACATCAAAACTTGCCATTTATAATATTGTAACGAATTTTCTGCAAATCCTCTTATTTGCAATTCTCTGACTAAGTTCGAATCACTAACTGTTGAATAAATACTCCATATTGAATAATGTAAAAA
>JARSSU010031315.1:0-59090 GCA_029619165.1 Eurosta solidaginis
CAGCGCTCGACTGAAAATTTTCAAACGCTTACAGAGCGATTAAGCTTTCACTGTACCTGTACCCCAACGAAATAATCGACCAAAAGCACAATATAGTCCCACCCCATTGAAACAGCGCAGGCAAGCGGATCTATGTGGCGCTCGTTAAATCCCCTCAATACATATGGCTCTCGGCTATACATTTTGTACCGAAAGCTGATCGACCAGGTATTTGTTTAGTAACACGCACACAGTTACTTGTATCGCAGCATGAATCGAGCATACTTGCTCGACAAACTACTCATATGAGCACAAGTATTTGGGCCGTATAAACGAGTACCATATACTATATGAATTTTGAAGAAGGGTGGTGGGCGCTAAGAGGCTTATTTTATATTTGAGATACTTTAAGTAGGTAGGTAGGGAGATATGTATGGAAACACGCCGCACACTGACAGCACACGAAAAGTTTTAGATTTTTCTATATCGTACAGTCGCAGCTGCTTTCTCTTCTCTTTATGGATTTCAGAGCAGCTGCACGCACATACATATGGTACATTGGGTAATATAACAATGTTGTACATGAGGGATGAGGAGGTATGACACTAAACCGTTGCACTCAATAACTGCACTCTGTTGAGCGATACAGATAGCTGTCTAGCGACACACGGAATAGCATTGTGCGCTTAGCTCATTAAAGTGCACAGTGCGGGCTTATTTAATGTTGTCCATTATCATACGGCATCACATATACTCAACACACTTGTATGTATGCGATGTCAAATATTTCAGTGAACATGCACGCGTCGTCTAACCAGGCAGTATTATAAAAGAGATTTAGATATTGTCGTAAGAAGGATCTTTTGGTATAGTCTCTGCAGGCCCGCCGAGAGAAAATCCGGGCCTGGGGGCAAAAAAATGCGGGCCCCTATACTAAAATGAACATATTCTCAAAATCAAAATCACCATCTTTTACATATTTATATGCATTTGTATCAGGGTTGGCCTGTAAACTGTTTACATTGTTTACAGCAATTGTTTACATGTAAACAATGTAATTGTTTACAAGCTAATTGTTTACGTAAACAATTCATTTTTGTAAACAATTCATTTTTTTATGAGTCAGAAACAATCTATTACTAATTAAGCATTTTCACTGTTTTTCAAACAGTTTTCCAAGCTTGTAAAAAATAATGAAAAAAATACGCTTTAATATTTAGTATTTTAATATTTTTTATTCGTTTTCACGGTCCGATTCTTCATTGTTTTGGTCAATTTTCATTTTATAAGAAATAAGAAGTAACTTTGTATATACATGTATATTTAAGAGTATACATTAGACTGGGTCGATTTATTAACCTATATCGCGCCATCGATTTATCGATAGGATTTGGGCTCAGGAAAAAAAGTTCCACTACGCATACTCAAAAAAATTATTTTCAAGCCTTCAAAAAAAAATGGCGAAAGGGTAAATTTTTCGACCAAAACACTCCCCAAAACCCAAAAAATTGTCAAAATACCGTTGTAAAAACGTTGGCGATAACATTGCATTTTTTTTTGCAGGCTCGAAAATTATTTTTTTTGGATATGCGTAGTGGAACTTTTTTTTCCTGACCCCCATCCTATCGAAAAATCGATGGCGCGATATAGGTTAACTTTCGTCCATACAAATCGACCCAGGTTAGTAAACATGCATACATGTATATTATATTCAATGAATATATAGTTACGAACTTTAATTTATCTACACATTCATACAGAACAACATTAGTTAATATGTTTACATAGAAATATACATATTCTTCATAAAGTATTAATATATTTGTAGAAAATAAACTATTATATTGATTGCGAGAAATATTACACTTTAAAAATCGGTAAATAGAGGTGTGAAAACTAATGAAAAAATAAGTACAGCTTATTACTTATAGTTTTATTTAAATATTGCATTAATTGTATGAAATAAATTTTTCATTTGCTTTACAAATATTTTTTGGTAGTAATTTGGTATATTAAAAGAGTTTAATTAACACAAGTGGGCTTTCCTGGCCTTAACAGCTGCGAAATTATATATGATAGTGTAAAAATCTAACTGTCTCACTGTTGGTGCTTCAATACATAGCATGCAAAGTCCTGTAAGGCGTTCTTGAGTTGAGCACGATCGATGGAAGTTCTTTATCCTTGCAAGAACACTGAAGGAACGTTCAGCACCTGGTACTGTAACAGGTATGGTGCAAAAAATACGTAGAGCAACGCAAATGTTAGGAAAATTTTTAGCTAGTTTTAGAGCACAGATAGCATTCAACAATTCAAATGGTGACAGATTTTCGTTAAAATTTGCTGAGTAAATGTGCTTCAAGTAGATCATTTCATCTCCTAAACTCTCGGAAACGTATGAATTGTATTTGCTGACAAACTGAACGGCATTTTCTCGTATTGAAACCTCATCCATGTATCCAAATTGCCACAAAAAAGAAAAGGTGTTCTTCAAATTTTTCAGTATAGCAAATCGTTCGGCAATACCTGCAATAACCGAATCAACTATCATTAAAAAGGTGTTGTTTTTGAAATCAGTCTCGTGATCGTCCTTGATCGTCTCGTTCTCTTCACATTCATAAAAATGTCTTTTGCTATTCCTTTTTCGAACGTCAGGAAAGCAAAATTTTAGCTTCGCAAGCTTCGTTTGTTTTCGGCGTATCGCTGTTTACATACAATACATACATGTATATCGCTGTAAAAGAATTTGCATCATACCCAATTTTTCAGCTGCAACAGAAAACGAATTAAACTTTATGCTACAAAGCCGACGCCAAAAACCAACAACACCTTATGCAGGGTGCAGACACGTTAAGAGATTTATAAAATTTGTTGAAATTTAAAATGATTGCTATCTACGAAAGGTGATTAAAGGTGTGGTTTGTTTATTTTCTGTAAGCAAAGAGCTTGGCTGGTATTTCGAGATTCCCGGGATCCTCCAAAGCCCGGGCCCGTGGTAAATGACCCCTCAGCACCCCTCTCGTCGGTCCAGAATCTCTGTGGTAGTTCTGTGTTAAAACAAATCTCAAAACTTTTTGTTTTTTGTTGTCAAAAATGAAAGAGTCTAATAGGGCGCGTCAGAGTTTTTATAGAAACAGAACAAAACATTTTAATTTTGTAATGTTTTCGTTTAGTTGTATATGTCGTTGTGTCGAGCAATGTGGACGACTTATCACGGTCATTATTAAAAACTGTACCGCAGTGAGCAGGAATAGCCAGTTGTGATCTGTATACACTGTATCATAAATGCTTGTATAGAGATATCAGCCCCTGTGCTTGGGACTGGCCCCCTAATGGGAGTTTCTCGGACCTAATGCGCGGGTAGTTCATTTTTGGGGAAGTTGACAATAAAGCATAAGTACTCAATGGAAATATGCAGTCTTTTCTCCGCTGAAATTAACAATTCATTTGGAGTAATGTGGTCTCTTCAGATTTCTAAACTTACTATAAGGCATTCCCTTCGGGGAAATACGGTCTCTTCGTTGGATATGGCAATAAAGCTCCTTCTTGAGGCTCTGTCGCCTATTCTAAGCTAAGCAGGATACCTGAAATTTGTGAAACTGCGTTATGCTATGCTAAACGAAGGCATTGGACCTACTGTAAATGTGACTAGTAGCTAAGATTTTATGCCCTGAACGCGAACGGAAATTTTCGATGTGACGAGTTATAATCACATCCTTTAATTGTGGTTATCCTGGTGTTTAGAAAAGGTTTCTCAGAGCCCTTAATTATGGAACTGGAGGCCGAGTACTTTACGCCTACTTTCATATGATGGGAAACCATCCGGCCAATGAAGCACACGAAGAGCGATTTTACTATAAAAAAGTTCAACTCTCTCAATTTTATATGACATCACTTCATATAACGGATTCCATATCAATGAGCAATATTCTAGGCGACTTCTCACCAAAGAAGTAAAAAGTGCGTTAAGCGTCACTGGATCTCAAAAGTCTCCAGAGTTATGTCTTATAAAGCCGATTAATACAAATGACTTCGAGACAATAAGGTCAATGTGATAAGAGAATTACAGTTTAAATATTCAGCATTTAAATGATACTTAAAAAACGTAGTAGCTGTCTTTTTCGAATAAGAAACAACGCAAGACTTTTTCGTATTCAGAAACAAATTATTGACAGAACACCATCCTTCCAAAAGTGAAGGTGTAATTTAAAAAAACCGATTCATAATATAGTAACCGGTTCTTAAAAGAAAACCGGTTTCAAAAGGTAACCTTTCCCAAAAAGGTACTGGTTCCTAATAAGATTGCAGATGCAGAAAAAAATTAACGTTTCAAATGAGGATATATTTTGCTAAAAACTAATTACATAGATTGAGTAAATCTAATTTTTTTATTGTTTAAAACTGTATTTTATGAATTACATCAATATTTTATGAAAATTTAGAATCATATATCCATATCCACATTTTTTCAAGTCAAATTTTTAATTCCAACCCACTGTCATTTTACCAGCATAATATTTTGCATGCTCGCAGCTGCAATTAAAGACGAAGCATTCAACCATATAACGACGCCACTCTCTACTTGTGATTTGGCGCTCTCATTTCTGTACAATGTATTTGGTTGTTGTCGTCATCAGACGGAATTGCTGATGTGCGAGATTTTGCCGCGATTTATTAGTTAAAGCGGTTTGTTGGTGATACAAAGCGAACAAAACGTTCATGTTCCCCCCAAATGCCCATCACAAGAAAAATGGCTCGTTTATGATAAAAACCAATTTCCAGCGCAAACAAATAATCAACTTAAATGAAGTACACATGAATTTATTGAAAGCAAGAAGCGGAGAAGGCCAGTTGGGGCGGTCATTAGATAGATACACGGCAGACAAACAAGCAAACAAACAAACAAAGAGAGCACACGCAAGCCGAACGACCGCTGATTGTATGCATAATGTCGAGCAAAGTTGGAAATAAGTCACGAATCGAGAAAATTGCACAAATTGGTTTGCACAAGAAACGATATCAAATCACAAGAACATAATAAACATGAATCTCATAAATATGCACACAGATACATACAAATGATTTTAGTTGGTTGCTGTTGTGGTTGAACCAAAAATTTTGGAATATAAAGATATTGCATGCGCGAACTTCGGTGGAAAGCAGCGGAGCGTAACAAAATTCTAGTAGGTCACTTTCACCACACCAAAAACTTTAACACAATTTTACATAATTTAAGCACAGAAATACACTGATTGGAGTTTTAGTGAGTAAAGTTAAAATTCTGAACACATTAGCTGAATAAAAAGTGTACAAATAATTGTTAAATAACAAATACAGACAGTGGTAGTTTTAACAAATTCTGCTGTGGTAAGTGGTGAATGTGACCTACTAGAATTTTGTGAAGCTTGCCTCACACTATTTTTCGTCTATGCAATGTCTCTCTATTATATCGTTTCTGGTTGAACTAAAATGTGTGGCACTGTGGCAAATTGCATACAAGTACCTGCCGAGCAGATTTTTCTTTACAGTGGCGCAGGTAGGCTAGAGTGCGGCATGTACATATGTATTTACTATAAGTATATATATACATGAAAAGGCGGCTTTTTTTGCTTGCTTAAGGATAGAAGGAGTATTGTAAAGCTTACTAGCGGAACATGCAGAATGTGGTGACGTCATTACACAACCTGCACAAACAATTCCTTGCAAATATACTCCAAATATCGATTTCAAATGAATTATGTATATAATTTTAGTGAGCCTTTTTTAAAATTATTTTACCGAACTGCAACTGAATCTTACTTGGTTATATAATACTTTAACTACAGATTAGATAACAATCTTTAAATTTTCTATTTTAATCAGCTCAATGCAGAATCATTGTATAGCTACCGGAATGAAAAACCGAATTTACAGAGCACTTCATTTTGTAAATACGTGAGAATGGCGCATGCGCAAAATCTGTACTATGAGTATTCGATATAAAATTTCGACATGGTACAGTGGGTTTTATTTGGAAAACTTGCAAGCAAATTTTACTCCTAAATTTATTCATCAAATTATTACGTGTGATTATATATTTAAAAATGAAGACGTGGTTTTCATCATTCCCCAATTTTTTTCTCAATAATATTTATATGTACTTTATTTAAGATGTTTTTATAAGTAATTTTCATTTTTTGTGTTTTTCTTTTTTGATTCGCTTTTTTATTTGTTTATAATTATTATTTTTACTTTTGTTTTTATATTTTTTTCCTTTGCATTTTTATTCAATTTACATTTTGTTTTTTAATAATTTTTGCTTTCCTTTTTTTAGTTTTTTTAATGTCAGTTAAATAGAATATAAACCTAACCTTTTCCTTTTTTAATTTTTTATTATTTTCTTTTAGTTTTATTTTTGTCTATTTTAATTTAATAAATTTTTTTCAATCAGAATAGAAAAAAGATATTTTTTCCAGGTGTTTGGAAAGACCACTTCGTCTTGCGGCTGCATGCATTCGATTGATACCTTCGACCAAGTATTGCACTAAGCGATGTAACATTTTCATAAAGCAACCCCCTAAGCGATATTTTATGACTATTGCCATAGGCGGAAATACACCGCGACAGTTAGTTACCCTTATACTACACCATAGAGATCGATCTTCCGAAAATTTATCACAGATGATCGGGGTTTGTTGGTATATAGCGAGCTCTTTGTTTCGACGAAGACATGAAATACTTTCTTCCGGAACGGTGAACGAGAATAATTTGGGGGAAAAAATGTATTTATCGTTCCAGAGAAAAATTGAGGAGCGAAGAGGAAAATGGAGCAGGAAGGAAGGGGACAGGAAGACAGAGCCAGGAAGAGAGATGGAGTGTTCGAGTGAACGGGCCTGAGTGAGAGCAAGGGGAGAAGTATCAGTAGATTAAGGGGCAGCGAGAGAAAGAGATAGTGTGAAAAAAGGACAAGCGAGAAAGGTCAAATCATAGAAATCTACTTGAAATTTATTTTAAGGGGCGATACATAAATTACGTGACGCGCCTAGGGGAGGTTTGGACAACGTCTTCCGGGTCTGCTAGTATTACACTAAAAAAATTATATACGGCAATAATTTTACTTACATTACATCATATCAAACCAATCCGATTTCATGCACGTCCAGATTTTCTAATACTTTTATACAATTTTTAATGTGAAATAAAAAAGTGCTAAGAATTGTTTAATTATTCGAACGAATTTTGTATTTGACTCCATTGTGCATTGTCTCAAAAGGCCGAAGTGCAATCTGCTCTCAAGTAAAACTTGTTACGACTACAATGACATACAAGCTTATAGTAAGCCGATTTAAGGGATGACGCTTTTTATTGAAGTTAACAAAATGTAGAACAGCTCCATAAAGCAAATTCATATTCGGAAATTAAAAGAAACCTGGCACCATTAAAATTTTATGCATATGTATAGAAATTTTTTTGGGCAAGGAATAACTGAAGTACGATAATTGAAAAAGAGTAAGTAAACGAATTTGCAATGTACCTACTCGTATAGTGCTAACAACCCTAGAAAGGTGAAGCTTTATTAAAGTTATGGAGATTAATATATGTATGTATGTACCTACGAGTATGTAGAATGAATATCATCATATTATGGAAGTAAAGTTATACATATAAGTAAATATGTAAGAAACAAAAAAAAAGGAAAGCTAAGGAAAACAAGTAAGGAAGGCTAAGTTCGGGTGTAACCGAACATTACATACTCAGCTGAGAGCTTTGGAGACAAAATAAGGGAAAATCACCATTTAGCAAAATTAACCTAGGGTAACCCTGGAATGTGTTTGTATGACATGGGTTTCAAATGAAAGGTATTAATAGTATTTTAAAAGGGAGTGGGCTATAGTTTTTAGAGGTGGACGCCATTTTCAGGATATCGCCATAAAGGTGGACCAGGGGTGACTCTAGAATGTGTTTGTACGATATGGGTATCAAATTAAAGGTATTAGTGAGGGTTTTAAAAGGGAGTGGCCCTTAGTTGTATATGTGAAGGCGTTTTCGAGATATCGACCAAAATTTGGACCAGGGTGACCCAGAACATCAGCTGTCGGGTACCGCTAATTTATTTATATATGTAATACCACGAACAGTATTCCTGCCAAGATTCCAAGGGCGTTTGATTCGCCCTGCAGAATTTTTTCATTTTCTTCTACTTAATACCCACCCATTTTACAAAGTCTTTTCTAAAGTTATATTTTGCGTCAATAAACCAATCCAATTACAATGTTTCATCTCTTTTTTCATATTTGGTATAGAATTATGGCATTTTTTTTCATTTTTCGTAATTTTCGATATCGAAAAAGTGGGCGCGGTCACAGTCGGATTTCGGCCATTTTTTATACCAAGATAAAGTGAGTTCAGATAAGTACGTGAACTGAGTTTAGTAAAGATATATCGATTTTGCTCAAGTTATCGTGTTAACGGCCGAGCGGAAGGACAGACGGACGACTGTGTATAAAAACTGGGCGTGGCTTCAACCGATTTCGCCCATTTTCACAGAAAACAGTTATCGTCAAGAATCTATGTCCCTACCAAACTTCACAAGGATTGGTAAATTTTTGTTCGACTTATGGCATTAAAGTATTCTAGTAGAATTAAATGAAAAAGGGCGTAGCCACGCCCATTTTGAAATTTTCTTTTATTTTTGTATTCTGTTGCACCATATCATTACTGGAGTTGAATGTTGACATAATTTACTTATATACTGTAAAGATATTAAAATTTTTGTTAAAATTTGACTTTAAAAAAAATTTTTTTTTAAAGTGGGCGTGTTCGTAATCCGATTTTGCAAATTTTTACTTAGCAACATATAGTAATAGGAGTAACGTTCTTGCCAAATTTCATAATGATATCTTCAACGACTGCCAAATTACAGCTTGCAAAACTTTTAAATTACCTTCTTTTAAAAGTGGACGGCGCCACGCCCATTGTCCAAAATTTACTAATTTTCTATTCTGCGTCATAAGTTCAACCCACCTACCAAGTTTCATCGCTTTAGGCGTCTTTGGTAATGAATTATCGCACTTTTTCGGTTTTTCGAAATTTTCGATATCGAAAAAGTGGGCGTGGTTATGGTCCGATTTCGTTCATTTTAAATAGCGATCTGAGATGAGTGCCCAGAAACCTACATACCAAATTTTATCAAGATACCTCAAAATTTACTCAAGTTATCGTGTTTACGGACGGACATGGCTAAATGAATTTCTTTTTCGCCTGATCATTTTGATATATCGAAGTCTATATCATCTATCTCGATTAGTTTATGCCGTTACGGATTACCGTTATGCGAACAAAGTTAATATACTCTGTGAGCTCTGCTCAGCTGAGTATAAAATGATATAACATGACAGTCACTTGAATAATTTGCAAACTCAACCCCTAATCAATCAAAAGCAAATGATTTGTAAATGCAAATGTCATAGGCTATTACTGAATTCGAAATTTATTAATTGGTAACAAAAATACCAAACTTAACATAATTAAATATACGTATATATACTTAACATTTATGTACAGCAGTGAGCAAAAAAATATCAGTGGTAATTTTTTAGCAATTTTGTTAATGAGTACTTTTTTTAGATATTTTAAAAAAGAAATTATATGAATTTTGTAGCTGGAACTATGCAAACCAATTCGAAAAAGTTCGAAAATTAGAAAAAAAATTTACGAAATTTCAACTATTTAATTTGGAGTTCCTTGAATTTTTTTGAGTATGCAGTTTTTAGAACATCAATCAATCTTAGTTTTTTAGTTTTGTGTTGTATGGTGGAAAATCTAAAACATTCTTCGGAAAAAAAATGTCAAAATTCAATGGTAGTTTTCAGAGACATATAACTTGTACTTTGTTAGACTAAGATTGATTGGGCTACAAAATGGGATACTCAAAAAAA
Source organism: Eurosta solidaginis (assembly GCA_029619165.1). NCBI lineage: Eukaryota > Metazoa > Arthropoda > Insecta > Diptera > Tephritidae > Eurosta > Eurosta solidaginis. Next base: position 9,894 of record JARSSU010031315.1, read on the forward strand.
GTCAGAAAACTCCCAATAAAAAATTCGAAATTTTCGTAAATTTCTTCTTTTTTTTGGAATAAATTATTGCGATTGGTTGGCACAGTTTCAGTTACAGGTTTGATGTACGTTTTTTTCTTAAACTATCGAAAATAAAAAATAAAATTGAATTAACAAAATTTTATAAATATTTTCACTACTATTTTTCTGTTCGCTGCTGTAATATTTAACTTTTTTATATTAAATATATTCGCGTGTACCCAAGAAGTAAAAGAATCAGTCAAATGGGACGATAACGCATAGTCACACTCATGTGGTAGGGCTGAAGGCATGGCAACTATGCGTGCACTTCACGAATTTTCTATTATTCTAATATTCTTTTATGAGGCGATAATTGTAAGCCCAACCATAAAAGAGCGCATAGCAGAGAAAGTATGAGAACGTATGTTTTTGGCAAAGGATTTGCATTCTATTGCCTTGTGCTTCTTGTAAATTTTGCACATTTTGGATGTATGAACACTTGGGTGCATAAAAATTGTAGAAAAATGCTTAAAAAGTTTTATTAGTTCTATTTATTTTCGTCAACTTTATAGAAAACTTCAATAAATTGTATAAGGTAAACTATAATATGCAGACCAATTTAAAGACTGTTTTTCAGGAAAATTTTAGAATGGTTGTAAGCATCATATTGGGGCCATTTCAGAATTATATCTCTGGATCATTTGGGGGCTGTGACTCTTTTCAGGATTATTCCAGAATGGTAAACCAATATGTCAGGCCCATGTCAGGATTATTTCGGAGCTGTTTTCGTAATAGTTTCGAGAAAATTTTTACACTTGAACAAGTTCGGAATTATTTTCAGGGTCATATTGGACCATTTTCGGGACTGTTTTCAGATTCTTTCGGACCGTTTCAAGATTGTGTTAAGAATTACTTCGGAACTATTCTGGGAAATTGATTTAAGTATTATTTCGTTGTAACTTGTAGATATCATATCAAGATGGTTTTTGTGATTATGATGTGGCTATTTCTAGACTATTATTGGATTATTTGGGACTGTTTCGGGATAATCTCGGAACTGTTTGAGGGATCATTTCCATACTATTTCGAGAGTATTCAAGACTCATTGGCTTTCGAGATAATGTACGGTCCATTTATTTTTAAGTTTAGAGTCAGTTAGAGATCATTTTGGGATCGTTTCGGGCACATTTTGGGGTAAGTTAGGGATTTTTACAGGACTTTTTCGAATAATTTCAGAACTATCTTCGGATCATTTTATGACCATCTCTGGAATACTTATGGATTGTTTAATATTTTTGAGCGTTTGTTTATTTATAATTTCAGGACTACTTCGTAACATTTTCGTGACTATTTTCTCTACTCGATCAAGGCCAATAAAACTTGGTTAGTAGATCATATTCATAAAGCAAGATCCATGAAATGTAAAACTACACTCAAACATCCGGCAACAGCATAAGAAAGTTTCAACAGAAGTTAAATACCAGGTCGCCATTATTATGGCTTTTACGATTTGCCACTGTCTCGAAACTTCTATTCATTCGCCAGATTTTCTGTAGAGTTTTTGGGGTATTATTTCTGTCAGCAACTATTGAAGCTATCCGTCCGTTTCTAACTAGACGTCTCTCTCTGCTCTTTTCCTCCTCATACCGAGCCCGGCCTCATGTCGGATTTTCATTAAATTTATAAGTTTTCCTATGGTTATTTTTATGCCTTTCTCTAGTCCTTCATCGACTTTTTTTAATCCCTAAATTGGTCACCAGTTTTTTTTCAAAAGGAGCTCTGAGATTTCAGCATGTTTTGGTACTTGTTCTTTGCTCATAACCGCAACTTTTAAATTGGAAAAATGTCATTGGTTTCAAGTAGCGACCAAGGTAATTTATTAGCGCCATGCAAAGAATAGCCGCGTATCTACATTTCATAACAAAATGATATCTCAATCACAACACATATCAATGAATATACGTATTTCAAAGCCAAACTTATCAATCAGAATGAAATCAAAGTGATTCCAACTATAAGAATGATGAATCAACAAATGTGTATAAAAAAGCAACAAACACAAACATATGTAAATACAGAGGCGGTGCCCTTTAGAGGTACAGTGGACTGGTTCAAAAAAGTATATATTACGCAATGATTGAGAGGTTATGCAGGTATGGCACTCAAATTTGGCAATGATAAGGATTGCAACAGTATAAGAGTACGCGACCAATGGCTAGATAAAGACTATCAGAAATAAGCAAAAAATTTCTCTGGAAGTGCGCAGTAATATTTGATTAGTGATGGTTTCAAACCAGGCTGACCTCAATCTTAAAACCTCGTTAGCTTTATAAGCTATAGGAGGCGTTTTGTCAGAACCGATGAACATCAGGTACTTACAAACTACATACGATCAATTCGGAAAGTAGATAGGAACTAAAGTTTTTCACAAGAATGTATACGGGCGGAGAGATGACGCAAAGTTAAAATGGATCTTGTTCTCCCACTATCCGGAAGGAAATGCTCATAAAATGTAATATAAATCATGTATTTCGGTATGCAAGCATTACTTTAAATCTGCGCTCAAACATAGTCCACGACTGGGATCTGCTTGCTTACATCAAATGTGAGAGAACGTCAGTTGTTCAAAGAAAAATTATTCATGATGTTCTCAGTGAATCGCATTAACATAACGATCTAAGCATAGGTCTTCTTGACATCACAAATATTTTGGATAAAATAAAGTGGCGATCTTATTAGTTTGACTGCAGTCAAGCAGTCACAGAGTGGATTGTGTGCGTCAAAACATAAGTCCCCAACTCCAAGAGCCATTACCGAGTGAAGGAATGTGGTGCATACATTTAATAAAGATTGGGCACATACCCTTATTCTTTTTTGTATATACGTCGGATGTATAATGTCAGACTATTGTAAAGATGATTAACGGATGTATATTGGAACGATTTTACGTCATTCCTTGTCTGAGTTTAGAAGCAAACCGTGTTCTGACATCTTTAGTGTTTTCGAATGAAAAATGACACTGAAGATGCCACAATTAGACAAGGGATGGTGGAAAACCGTTCCAATATACATAAATTATACACCCTTTTGGAAAAACAACATAACAAAAAGAATGATTAACGGCAGTGACCTTCAATTGAAAGTGGATTTTATGTATAGAATGAATGCCGATGAGGGAGAAAATTCCAGAAAATTCAATACTACTTAGACAATAAGTTGAGAAAATGTAACGAGCTTGTGAGACATCGCATCAGAGTTATAAGTGATTAGAAAAGATATAGGAGACTTATTGTTGCTATGCATCTCCCAACCAAAAAATATGTGTTCCAAAAATTGCAGTGTAACAGGGAAAGCCCATACAAAGCTGTATAATGGACTAATAGTGTAGACTATACACAAAAAGATTTGAAAAACGGCGAAATAAAATTAAGCCAGCTTCATTTGAATGAATATGGCTTATCGAGATTACAAGACTTTGGTGGAGGGCAATGTGGGATATGTTAGTAAGTATACTACCACAAGTAAACAAGTGCTGATGCAACAGCAATGACCAAGTAAGAAAAGAAAGAGATCAAACTGTGATGTTGTCAAGGAATAAAAGGTAAAAAAGATATGCCGATGCTTCAGATAAATATTTGAAATTGTGATACGCTAATAATTCAGCGGCGCATAGAAGCACCAAGTGCGGAACATTAACGCGCGCAGGCTATATAAGCGGTGTATAAGCGAGGCGTGGTTCAGTTCAAATTTAATGCATTTCATCGAATTAGGATGAATTTACATTGATTGTATGTTCGATTCTATCTGAAAAAGTGCGTATTCGATTTGGACAGAATTGTGTATAAGGCTAACTTGCACTCTTACTGGTGCGTTACTTTAAAAAGTTTTAATGTTGCCACGTATTTCAACATTTTAAGAAAAACTTCAATAATTTATACCAATATCAATAAACAATATAAAGTTAAAGTACTTACAATGAGAGAGTGCCCGGCCCATTTTTATAAAATCTTAAATCTTTTTGTCCAATTTTATTAGTCAAAAAACAAAATTTGATTCATTTATCACTGATTTTGGCAGATCAAAATTTGATATGACTAAAATTTATCTCTGTCGGGATGTTTGCTAGTTGAATTCTTTTTGGTCTAGGTTAAATTAATTTATGTATTTCAATTTTCCGAAGTTTATTTGACATTAAAATAATCGGTAGCTAACTTTTTCAGTTTTCAGTACCACATTTGTCCGTTTATTTATCTTATTTGTATACGACGTACTTCTCTTTTTATCCCTGGACACCTACAAATCACCTACTGTGGGCAAATTATATTAAAGCCCATCCACACAAGCACCTTTTCATATATGTAGAGGCGTTTAACGTAATCTTATGCATGATGAGTTCATTGCACGTATTTTTATGGAGAACGGCAAATCGAGCGACACTGGCGCCAGCTGATGTGAAAAAGTGGCCAACTTTCAATTTTTGTTGCAAACAAAGCATAAGAAGAAGAATATGACATTAACTTTGGCTAAGGGTGCTTTCACACTTGACAAGCGAAATTCTTTTTCCCGCTCGTTGGTACTGTTCTAACATTTTTCACAGTTCAAACCGGCAATTTTTCAAAGAATAGGACACAAAATATGTTAGCAAATATTTTTGTTGTATAGTGAGATTGTTTTTAGCAGTGCTTCACAAAGTTTTGTATGTGAATGGGCAAGGCGAAATAAATTCAATTGCTAAGTCTGAAGTTCCTTTATACTTACAAACTCAATATCTTGTGCGATTGTGGCGATGTTACTGACACGCATAAGATTGCGTTGAACGCATCTATATGAAAAAGTTGATTGTGGCTGGGCCTTTAAATCACTGGACTATGTTGGTGTCTGCAAAAAGCTCGTAGCTACAGCTCATCATTAAGTCTTCTCACCGTCGCCGACGGATACATTACATTAACATCCTTATGCAATGTCAAATATTAAAAATAACGAACAATTGCCACGCCTGAAGTTCCTTTATATTTATAAACTCACATCTTGCACGATTGTGGCGATGTTACTGGAACGCATACGATTGCGTTGAACGCATCTACATATATGAAAAGCTTCATTGTGGCTCGACCATTACGCTTGGCTATATACCGCATAGACAATGACGTGTAAAGGAAGTGAAGTGGCCTATTGGCAATGCTGTCAGCAAAACGACGCGATAATTACGAAAGAGTAGCGTTTAAAAGCAATAAATTTACAAGTGTAGTAACAAAAGCTTTGCCCAATTACAAACATATGAATGTACATAGGAAGAATGGAACAAGAAAACAACAAACAAATAGTAGGAAATACAAGCAAAGAAAAAACAAAGAAAAAGCAAGTGTATCAAAAAAAAGGTCAGCTTTTAATAGAAGGCAAAACCAATACTGAAGGCAAAATGAATATTCACACAACTGTCTAACCAATGAAATATTCCGAACTATTTTTGTGGTAATAGAAGGCGGTTAAAACAGCTTAAAATAATAGTGGGGTCATTTTGTGAGAAATGCGCAAAGCGCAGCTTTTTTTATAGATATATCAATGTATACATATGTATGTAGGTAGCTAGGTATATCAATAAGTATGTATAGATATTGGGGTGGGTCGATGGGTATGGACGTAGTTAACCGATATCGCGCCATCGATTTTTCGATAGGGTTTGGTCTCAGGAAAAAAAGTTCCACTACGCATACCCAAAAAAATAATTTTCGAGCCTGCGAAATTTCATTTTTTCATTTTTTTTCATAACCTACTAAAAAAATTTTCATACCCTCTCCGACCCAAAAATGTCCGCTAAAAACGTTTGGCGATAACAGTTAATAATCGACCCAGTCTAATGTATATACCACTTATTTATATTTAACTTTACTCAAGAAATGTATAATATTTGGATGTAGTTGGCAACAAAAGGATAACGAAATTGCTTATAAATGAGATAATCCTAAATTCGATATTATTTTTTGGCACGAATATTTGATGTCCTTTGTTACGTAAGACTCACAATAACAACACATATGTATGTATGTACGTAAAAAGTATGTACATGTATAGCATAACGAAGAAAAGAGCAAAAGAGGTCATGTTATGGGCTAAAATATTTTTGACATGATTTGCAAAAATTGGTGGTGATTCAAACTGTCAAACATTTGGCTACTCATAATACTGCCATGAGTGGCATGGCTGTGTAGAGGATTAAACGAACAAACAATACGATTATGTCTGCTTTAACGTGACGTAATTTAAGGCTCATTCATTTGCACAAAGTGGGTCAAATATAACACCTTAAGTTAGCCAAGGAATTTCAAAGAAGATAAGAGGTATAGTAAAAGGGCACAGGACCTTGATCTCATTAGCCTAAGATTACTTTAGTCCTGATTATGTTAAGTGATTTTATAAAGGTGTATATAGGAGGACTAAGACCCTCTACACATCGTTGGTACGACCAATCTTGAGTATTGTTCGTGTCTGGTGCCCAGGGTATCAAAACTTTATAAAGCGTATTGAGTCGGTACATAAGCAATTCATTATATTTGCACTACTTGGTCTTAACTGGGATTCACGTGTGTATTTGCCACCATATAGAAATAGGCTTCTCCTTATTAATCTGCCAACTTTAGAAAATCGAAGAACTTTACTCGTGGTAATGTTCATTCATAAGCTCATTATGGGCGAGATTGACTCCTCTGATATTGTTAGTCGACTAAATTTTGCTGTTTCTGGTAGAACGTCCAGCACTTTGTGCCTTTTCATTTACAAAATTTTTTCTAAAAATGTGAGGCGTAGCAAAACCTTATTAAGGTTCAGTTGGTCTTCCTTATGACTATCAATAGAAATTTTACGCGTCCAACGCTTTTATTTAATTGTCTGAAGAACGCTCTAGATTGATAAGGAGTGTGATGACTAGTGCATAGGACCTACCTAATTATTTTTTAGCTTTTAGTATTATTATTATTTCATGTAAGTATTGTTTTCAATAAAACCGTTTAAGCTATGTTTTTTGCCGGCTCAAGGTCCACATAGATTAAGAACATAAAGGTCGCTAAATCATCAATAAAACCGTTTAACTCAATAATTATTTTATTTTCAAGTTTTTAATTGCATATTATTTAAGGTGTTATTTATTGCATATTATTTCTCATTCTATTTAGTTCATTTAGTGACTCACTATTACACGGACTCTTTCCTGACAATTTGTTACAATCTAAGTCCTCAATACATAATCCTTCAAAGACTTTACTCGACTCTGCGCCACGTAGGTTTGTCCCTCCTCGAATTCCAAAATATTTTGGTGTCACTTCTACCGGACTGTATGTATGTAATATTTGTTCTAAATATGAGCCAAATCGGGCATCATAGGTCGCTTTCTATTCATGTATGTATTATGTGTTCCAAATATGAGCCAAATCGGACCACAAATACGATTTTTAAAATATTTCGATCCGTGCGCCACTTACTGCAGGTTTTTTCTTATTATTGCATTGTCATCGGGTTCTGAACTACATTCCAAGTTTTAAGCTTGTAGCTTATCGGGAAGTTACTTAAATTTTAATTACAAAATTCGTTCACAACCGCCGTGCGGTCGGCCTGTCAAGTCAAGCTAAATAAACCGTTTAAAAACATATAACTTGTTTTCAATTATATAAAAATATTCACGAAATTACCACCGCTGGAAAAAAATTGTATAACATAAAATAAAAATGTAATATTCTACACAGCAACCGGGCTTAAGTAGTATTAGGTCACTTCCATAAGATCACGTTCACCATCAAATACAACACATTTTCGTTAAACTGCTATACAAACGTGTGTACGTGCCCATATATGAAATATCCCTTCAAAGCTGATCTCAGTTTTTCAAATAAAATTTTTTAAGCAAACATATTTTTGCATTCTAAAATTATAGTTAGATTTTTAATTACCAGACCATTTTGCATTTATGTGCAAATTCTACTTTATTTACCTAATTTTTTCGTCGTCCCTTTTCTATCGTTTTTTTTTCGGTTCACAAACAGATGTAAATTACTTTGCACTACATTCTCGGATATTTCAACATTTGCCATTGTGCGAAATTTATTAACAATTTTCAGTTGATAGTTTTTGAGGTCTTGTGGAGGAAAGTGAAGCAAAGATAGTAATTTTGTGCTCATTCAAACAATTGCCGTCTTTATAAATAGAAATACTCAAATGCACGTGTAGAAGGTGCGGTACACTTAAATATATACAAACATGCCTCAGTTCCTTACGTGTTGCATATTACCAAATCAATCATAATAAAAATTCAGAGGTACCTAGGAAACTATGTAATTGCCAATTGAATGTATAGAAATTGGGACGCTCTGGGTAGGCGGGCATATTGTAAAGGCTTTATCCGAGAATCAGGAAGAGAATTTGCAATTTACTCAGTTTTCTTGAAACGACCCGTTACGTCGGATTACATAAAATCATAGTACTTTCGATGCTGTTGAATCATCTGTGAGAAATTCCTCTAGCAAGATCAACTGATCAATGATGTAAAAGTTTGCTTTGAAGCCATCTTCAGTCTCATTTCTCGTAATTAGGTGGCCACTATCACTGAAAAATTATCGAATATCAGATTTCACGAAGAGAAAATTTAACAGTCGGAAGTAGGTGATTACTCGTTCCTTCTACCCTGGAAAATTGTTGCGGCGATATGAGGTATTTTATAAAATCTAACTCGTACCGCATGATCCACATTAGTCTAGTGCTCTAGCGACTAATGTAAGTATATTGTTTCTATTCATCTTAAGATTGGCTGATTGTAACAAAACTTCTAGCAACACAGTACAATCTAGATGCAAGCTAACTCATTGATTATTTCGTTTAATTAGAGAAACTCTATGTCAACATAACCAAAGGCCCGAAGAGGCATCTGCCTAACAAATGGGTTTGGGTGTCCCGTACCGGTACCATCCGTTTAAAATAGTACTTGCATGTTGCCCGGATTACATAGACCTGGGATCCGGAATAGATTCGCATGTGGTCGAGAGCGTTTCAAAGATTTCGGCTACTCTACAGGCTATTAGTGGCTCATTCGTGAGCACTGAAACTTCAAACTGCAAACAAAATAACCATATGAGACATTGACCGAAATGCGATAGTGCTAGTATCTACCCCTTTTTAGTGTCCACTGTACTAAGAGTTGCTCAGCATGCCGTTTCCTTGTTAAGGAAACCGATCCGTGACTTGTTGCATATCACGTTGAGAGCCCTGGCTATGTAAGGCATGACCTAATCACCACTATAACCGCCACAGATAAGTCTTTACATTTTACCTACCAGCTCATCTCCAATGCCTTCCACCACACCAGTGAACCGTATGTTACATTGTCAAATTACCTCTTTTTTCGTTCCTGCCCTCAGCTCTAGATCCCGAAGCTACTTTGTGTCCTTTTTTATTTTTCAAACATACAGGGCTTCATAGACCTGTTTGGTTCTCGTCTTCATTTTCAACCTATCAAACGGACTCGTAGGTATATAACTCTTTAACTCTTGACCATTGAGAGAATTTAAGTTAAAGCCTGGGATTTCCTTCTTGTAATGAAGAGTAGTGAAGAGTACTAGTTGTAGTGAAGAGTACTAGCTCTGACATTGAGGGATTTACATTGAGCCCAGGGGGTATATTCAGAAGGTGTGAATTTTAAAATGTGCACTTTTTCTTCATATAATTTGTATGAAGAAGAATGTACATTTCAAAACTTACACTTACTGAATACAGCCTCTGGTCTCTGCCCATCCACTCATCTTTGCCAGCACCCCATACAAAACTCATCCTCAACTCATCAAAGAAGTTGTTAGTATTGTTGTTCCACCACTACTTTAACTTCATTCCCGTTGAGTTAGCGCAGGATGCTGTCTATGGCAAACAGCCAGATAATTGTGGAAGAATACCGACCCATCGACATGTGCTGTAACCTTAGTCCGTTGATGTTTGTCATTCTCGAGAACTAAGCCGAGCTATTCTATATTAAGATCTTATCAAGAACGGATAGAGAGTATTTTATAATTCCCAGTCGAACATCATAGAAAGTTCCTTCCGTATTCACTGCGCACCAAATTCCATCATTTCAACCGTTCTCAAGATATTTTCTACCAAAAATCGAAGCGAAGCTTTTTAAAAATATGTAAGCGACCTATGAAAGGAACACGCAAATAGCAAGGCTATTTTTATCAAATTTCGTAAATTAAACTCTTCTTTTTTTATTTTCGATAATTAAAAAAAAACTTGCACGAATTTTGTAGCTGAAACTACGCAAATTAAATTCAAAGTAAATTTCGAAAAAATTCGAACATTCAGAAAATTTTCGAAGACTTCGAATTTTTTTTAAGTTTTCGAAATTTTTGAGGTATGCAGTTTAGTAACCGAAGCAATTTTAGCTCAACCAAGTAAAAGTTTGTAGGTTTTTTAAAATTCGTATCAATTTTTGAAAAATTTTTTCTCTAAGATGATGGAAGAAAACACCGTAGGAAAAAAATAATTGTAAAAAATCAATGCGTATTTTGAAATGCCCATAACTTACAGTTGTTGAACTAAAAATTCAAAGAACTCCAAATAAAATGGTCGAAATTTCCGTAAAATATTCTCCAATTTTCGAATCTTTTCGAAAACGTTTTTGTAATTTCAGTTACAAAGTTCATGGAAGCTTCTTCTGAAAATATATATCGAATAAAAAAAAGGCTTCAATAGCCAAAATTTGATCAAATTGCCACTGTTATTTTTCTGTTCGCTATTGTAAAAGGTGGACGTAGTTACCTATTACCTATTTCGCCCATGTAGGAATCTCACACGGGGTCAGGAGACGTAGTATGCCAAATTTCGTAAAAATATCCTTATTCAAATTTAAGTTTTTGCAAAAACAAGTAAGGAAGGCTAAGTTCGGGTGTAACCGAACATTACATACTCAGCTGAGAGCTTTGGAGACAAAATAAGGGAAAATCACCATGTAGGATAATGAACCTAGGGTAACCCTGGAATGTGTTTGTATGACATGGGTATCAAATGGAAGGTATTAAAGAGTATTTTAAATGGGAGTCGGCCATAGTTCTAAAGGTGGGCCAGGGGTGACTCTAGAAACTCTTTGTACGATATGGGTATGAAATGAATGGTGTTAATAAGTATTTTAAAAGGGAGTGGGCCTTAGTTCTATATGTGGACGCTTTTTCCAGATATCGCCATATAGGTGGACCAGAGGTGACTCTATAATGTGTTTGTACGATATGGGTATCAAATTACAGGTATTAATGAGGGTAAAAAGGAAGTGGCCCTTAGTTGTATATGTGAAGGCGTTTTGGAGATATCGACCAAAATGTGGACCAGGGTGACCCAAAACTTCATCTGTCGGGTACCGCTAATTTATTTATATATGTAATACCACGAACAGTATTCCTGCAAGACTCCAAGGGCTTTTGATTGCGCCCTGCAGAACTTTTTCATTTTTTTCAACTTAATATGGTAGGTGTCACACCCATTTTACAATGTTTTTCTAGAGTTATTTTTGCGTCAATAAACCAATCAAATTACTTGGTATAGAATTATGGTATTTTTTTCATTTTTCGTAATTTTCGATTTCGAAAAAGTGGGTGCGGTTATAGTCGGATTTCGGCCATTTTTTGTACCAAGATAAAGTGAGTTCATATAAGTACGCGAACTGAGTTTAGTAAAGATATATAGGTTTTGCTCAAGTTATCGTGTTAACGACTGTGTATAAAAACTGGGGTGGCTTCAACCGATTTCGCCCATTTTCACAGAAAACATTTACCGTCATAGAGTCTATGCCTCTACCAAATTTCAGAAGGATTGGTAAATTTTTGTTCGACTTATGGCATTAACAGTATTCTAGGGAACCACGCCTATTTTGAAATTTTCTTTTATTTTTGTATTTGTTGCACCATATCATTACTGGAGTTGAATGTTGACATAATTTACTTATATACAGTAAAGATATTCAATTTTTTGTTAAAATTTGACTTAAAAAAAAATTTTTTTTAAAAGTGGGCGTGTTCTTCATCCGATTTTCAAATTTTATTTAGCACATATATAGTAATAGTAGTAACGTTCCTGCCAAATTTCATCATGATATCTTCAATGACTGCAAATTACAGCTTGCAAAACTTTTAAGTTACCTTCTTTTAAAAGTGGGCGGTGCCACGCCCATTGTCCAAAATTTTACTAATTTTCTATTCTGCGTCATAAGGTCAATCCACCTACCAAGTTTCATCGCTTTATGCGTCTTTGGCAATGAATTATCGCATTTTTTCGGTTTTTCGAAATTTTCGATATCGAAAGTGGGCGTGGTTATAGTCCGATATCGTTCATTTTAAATGGCGATCTGAGATGAGTGCCCAGGAACCTATATACCAAATTTCATCAAGATACCTCAAAATTTACTCAAGTTATCGTGTTAACGGACAGACGGACGGACGGGCATGGCTCAATCAAATTTTTTTCGATACTGATGATTTTGATATATGGAAGTCTATATCTATCTCGATTCCTTTATACCTGTACAACCAACCGTTATCCAATCAAAGTTAATATACTCTGTGAGCTCTGCTCAACTGAGTATAAAACAAGTAAGGAAGGCTAAGTTCGGGTGTAACCGAACATTACATACTCAGTTGAGAGCTGTGGAGACAAAGTAAGGGCAAATCACCATGTTGTAAAAGGAACCTAGGGTAACCCTGGAATGTGTTTGTATGACATGTGTATCAAATGTAAGGTATTAAAGAGTATTTTAAGAGGAAGTGGGCCATAGTTCTATAGATGGACGCCATTTAGGGATATCGCCATAAAGGTGGACCAGGGGCTGACTCTAGAATTTGTTTGTACGATATGGGTATCAAATGAAAGGTGTTAATGAGTATTTTAAAAGGGCGTGGGCCTTAGTTCTATAGGTGGACGCCTTTTCGAGAGATCGCCATAAAGGTGGACCAGGGGTGACTCTAGAATTTGTTTGTACGATATGAGTATCAAATGAAAGGTGTTAAGGAGTATTTTAAAAGGGCGTGGGCCTAAGTTCTATAGATGGACGCCTTTTCGAGATATCGCCATAAAGATGGACCAGGGGTGACTCTAGAATTTGTTTGTACGATATGAGTATCAAATGAAAGGTGTTAATGAGTATTTTAAAAGGGCGTGGGCCTTAGTTCTATATGTGGACGCCTTTTCGAGATATCGCTATAAAGGTGGACCACGGGTGACTCTAGAATATGTTTGTACTATATGGGTATCAAATGAAAGGTGTTAATGAGTATTTTAAAAGGAGTGGGACCTTAGTTCTATAGGTGGACGCCTTTTCCGAGATATCGTTATAAAAGTGTACCAGGGTGACTCTAGAATGCGTTTGTACAATATGGGTATCAGACGAAAGGTGTTAATAAGTGTTTTAAAAGGGAGTGGGCCTTAGTTCTATGGGTGGACGCCTTTTCGGGATGTCGCCATAAACGTGGACCAGGGGTGACTCTAGAATGCGTTTGTACGATATGGGTATCAAATGAAAGGTGTTAATGAGTATTTAAAAGGGCGTGGGCCTTAGTTCTATATGTGGACGCCTTTTCGAGATATCGCCATAAAGGTGGACCAGGGGTGACTCTAGAATTTGTTTGTACGATATGGGTATCAAATGAAAGGTGTTAATGAGTATTTTAAAAGGGCGTGGGCCTTAGTTCTATAGGTGGACGCCTTTTCGAGATATCGCCATAAAGGTGGACCAGGGGTGACTCTAGAATTTGTTTGTACGATATGGGTATCAAATGAAAGGTGTTAATGAGTATTTTAAAAGGGAGTGGCCCTTAGTTCTATAGGTGGATGCCTTTTCGAGATATCGCCATAAAGGTGGACCAGTGGTGACTCTAGAATGCGTTTGTACAATATGGGTATCAAATGAAAGGTGATTAATGAGTATTTTAAAAGGGCGTGGGCCTAGTTCTATAGGTGGACGCCTTTTCGAGATATCGCCATAAAGATGGACCAGGGGTGACTCTAGAATTTGTTTGTACGATATGGGTATCAAACGAAAGGTGTTATGAGTATTTTAAAAAGGAGTGGGCCTTAGTTCTATAGGTGGTCGCCTTTTCGAGATATCGCCATAAAGGTGGACCAGTGGGTGACTCTAGAATGCGTTTGTACGATATGGGTATCAAATGAAAGGTGTTAATGAGTATTTTAAAAGGGCGTGGGCCTTAGTTCTATAGGTGGACGCCTTTTCGAGATATCGCCATAAAGATGGACCAGGGGTGACTCTAGAATTTGTTTGTACAATATGAGTATCAAATGAAAGGTGTTAATGAGTATTTTAAAAGGGCGTGGGCCTTAGTTCTATAGGTGGACGCCTTTTCGAGATATCGTCATAAAAGTGTACCAGGGTTGACTCTAGAATGCGTTTGTACAATATGGGTATCAGACGAAAGGTGTTAATAAGTGTTTTAAAAGGGAGCGGGCCTTAGTTCTATAGGTGGACGCCTTTTTCGAGATGTCGCCATAAACGTGGACCAGGGGTGACTCTAGAATGCGTTTGTACAATATGGGTATCAAATGAAAGTGTTAATGAGTATTTTAAAAGGGCGTGGGCCTTAGTTCTATAGGTGGACGCCTTTTCGAGATATCGCCATAAAGGTGGACCAGGGGTGACTCTAGAATTTGTTTGTACGATATGGGTATCAAATGAAAGGTGTTAATGAGTATTTTAAAAGGGAGTGGGCCTTAGTTCTATAGGTGGATGCCTTTTCGAGATATCGCCATAAAGGTGGGACCAGGGGTGACTCTAGAATTTGTTTGTACGATATGGGTATCAAATGAAAGGTGTTAATGATATTTTAAAAGGGAGTGGGCCTTAGTTCTATAGGTGGACGCCTTTTCGCGATATCGCCATAAAGGTGGACCAGTGGGTGACTCTAGAATGTGTTTGTACAATATGGGTATCAAATGAAAGGTGTTAATAAGTGTTTTAAAAGGGAGCGGGCCTTAGTTCTATAGGGTGGACGCCTTTTCGGATATCGCCATAAACGTGGACCAGGGTGACTCTAGAATGCGTTTGTACAATATGGGTATCAAATGAAAAGGTGTTAATGAGTATTTTAAAAGGGCGTGGGCCTTAGTTCTATAGGTGGACGCCTTTTCGAGATATCGCCATAAAGGTGGACCAGGGGTGACTCTAGAATTTGTTTGTACGATATGGGTATCAAATGAAAGGTGTTAATGAGTATTTTAAAAGGGCGTGGGCCTAGTTCTATAGGTGGACGCCTTTTCGAGATATCGCCATAAAGGTGGACCAGGGGTGACTCTAGAATTTGTTTGTACGATATGGGTATCAAATGAAAGGTGTTAATGAGTATTTTAAAAGGGCGTGGGCCTTAGTTCTATAGGTGGACGCCTTTTCGAGATATCGCCATAAAGGTGGGCCAGGGGTGACTCTAGAATTTGTTTGTACGATATGGGTATCAAATGAAAGGTGTTAATGAGTATTTTAAAAGGGAGTGGGCCTTAGTTCTATAGGTGGACGCCTTTTCGAGATATCGCCATAAAGGTGGACCAGGGGTGACTCTAGAATGCGTTTGTACGATATGGGTATCAAATGAAAGGTGTTAATGAGTATTTTAAAAGGGCGTGGGCCTTAGTTCTATAGGTGGACGCCTTTTCGAGATATCGCCATAAAGGTGGACCAGGGGTGACTCTAGAATTTGTTTGTACGATATGGGTATCAAATGAAAGGTGTTAATGAGTATTTTAAAAGGGCGTGGGCCTTAGTTCTATAGGTGGACGCCTTTTCGAGATATCGCCATAAAGGTGGACCAGGGGTGACTCTAGAATTTGTTTGTACGATATGGGTATCAAATGAAAGGTGTTAATGAGTATTTTAAAAGGGAGTGGGCCTTAGTTCTATAGGTGGACGCCTTTTCGAGATATCGCCATAAAGGTGGACCAGGGGTGACTCTAGAATTTGTTTGTACGATATGGGTATCAAATGAAAGGTGTTAATGAGTATTTTAAAAGGGCGTGGGCCTTAGTTCTATAGGTGGACGCCTTTTCGAGATATCGCCATAAAGGTGGACCAGGGGTGACTCTAGAATTTGTTTGTACGATATGGGTATCAAATGAAAGGTGTTAATGAGTATTTTAAAAGGGAGTGGGCCTTAGTTCTATAGGTGGACGCCTTTTCGAGATATCGCCATAAAGGTGGACCAGGGGTGACTCTAGAATTTGTTTGTACGATATGGGTATCAAATGAAAGGTGTTAATGAGTATTTTAAAAGGGAGTGGGCCTTAGTTCTATAGGTGGACGCCTTTTCGAGATATCGCCATAAAGGTGGACCAGGGGTGACTCTAGAATGCGTTTGTACAATATGGGTATCAAATGAAAGGTGTTAATGAGTATTTTAAAAGGGCGTGGGCCTTAGTTCTATAGGTGGACGCCTTTTCGAGATATCGCCATAAAGGTGGACCAGGGGTGACTCTAGAATTTGTTTGTACGATATGGGTATCAAATGAAAGGTGTTAATGAGTATTTTAAAAGGGCGTGGGCCTTAGTTCTATAGGTGGACGCCTTTTCGAGATATCGCCATAAAGGTGGACCAGGGGTGACTCTAGAATTTGTTTGTACGATATGGGTATCAAATGAAAGGTGTTAATGAGTATTTTAAAAGGGCGTGGGCCTTAAGTTCTATAGGTGGACGCCTTTTCGAGATATCGCCATAAAGGTGGACCAGGGGTGACTCTAGAATTTGTTTGTACGATATGGGTATCAAATGAAAGGTGTTAATGAGTATTTTAAAAGGGCGTGGGCCTTAGTTCTATAGGTGGACGCCTTTTCGAGATATCGCCATAAAGGTGGACCAGGGGTGACTCTAGAATATGTTTGTACGATATGGGTATCAAATGAAAGGTGTTAATGAGTATTTTAAAAGGGAGTGGGCCTTAGTTCTATAGGTGGACGCCTTTCGAGATATCGCCATAAAAGTGGACCAGGGTTGACTCTAGAATGTGTTTGTACGATATGGGTATCAAATGAAAGGTGTTAATGAGTATTTTAAAAGGGAGTGGGCCTTAGTTCTATAGGTGGACGCCTTTTCGGGATATCGCCATAAACGTGGACCAGGGGTGACTCTAGAATGCGTTTGTACAATATGGGTATCAAATGAAAGGTGTTAATGAGTATTTTAAAAGGGGTGGGCCTTAGTTCTATATGTGGACGCCTTTTCGAGATATCGCCATAAAGGTGGACCAGGGGTGACTCTAGAATTTGTTTGTACGATATGGGTATCAAATGAAAGGTGTTAATGAGTATTTTAAAAGGGCGTGGGCCTTAGTTCTATAGGTGGACGCCTTTTCGAGATATCGCCATAAAGGTGGACCAGGGGTGACTCTAGAATTTGTTTGTACGATATGGGTATCAAATGAAAGGTGTTAATGAGTATTTTAAAAGGGAGTGGGCCTTAGTTCTATAGGTGGACGCCTTTTCGAGATATCGCCATAAAGGTGGACCAGGGGTGACTCTAGAATTTGTTTGTACGATATGGGTATCAAATGAAAGGTGTTAATGAGTATTTTAAAAGGGAGTGGGCCTTAGTTCTATAGGGTGGACGCCTTTTCGAGATATCGCCATAAACGTGGACCAGGGGTGACTCTAGAATGCGTTTGTACAATATGGGTATCAAATGAAAGGTGTTAATGAGTATTTTAAAAGGGCGTGGGCCTTAGTTCTATAGGTGGACGCCTTTTCGAGATATCGCCATAAAGGTGGACCAGGGGTGACTCTAGAATTTGTTTGTACGATATGGGTATCAAATGAAAGGTGTTAATGAGTATTTTAAAAGGAGTGGGCCTTAGTTCTATAGGTGGACGCCTTTTCGAGATATCGCCATAAAGGTGGACCAGGGGTGACTCTAGAATTGTTTGTGTACGATATGGGTATCAAATGAAAGGTGTTAATGAGTCTTTTAAAAGGGAGTGGGCCTTAGTTCTATAGGTGGACGCCTTTTCGAGATATCGCCATAAAGGTGGACCAGGGGTGACTCTAGAATTTGTTTGTACGATATGGGTATCAAATGAAAGGTGTTAATGAGTATTTTAAAAGGGCGTGGGGCTTAGATCTATTGGTGGACGCCTTTCGAGATATCGCCATAAAGGTGGACCAGGGGTGACTAGAATATGTTTGTATGATATGGGTATCAAATTAAAGGTATTAATGAGTCTTTTAAAAGGGAGTGGTGGTAGTTGTATATGTGAAGGCGTTTTCGAGTTATTGACCAAAATGTGAAACAGGGTGACCCAGAACATCATCAGTCGGTTACCGCTAATTTATTTATATATGTAATACCACGAACAGTATTCCTGCCACGATTCCAAGGGTTTTTATTTCGCCCTGCAGAACTTTTTCATTCTTCTACTTAATATGGTAGGTGTCACACCCATTTTACAAAGTTTTTTTCTAAAGTTATATTTTGCGTCAATAGACCAATACAATTACCATGTTTCATCCCTTTTTTCGTATTTGGTATATAATTATGGTATTTTTTTCATTTTCGTAATTTCGATATCGAAAAAGTGGGCGTGGTCATAGTCTGATTTCGGCCATTTTTTACACCAATACAAAGTGAGTTCAGATAAGTACGTGAACTGAGTTTAGTAAAGATATATCGATTTTTGCTCAAGTTATCGTGTTAACGGCCGAGCGGAAGGACAGACGGTCGACTGTGTATAAAAAACTGGGCGGGGCTCAACCGATTCCGCCATTTTCACAGAAACCAGTTAGCGTCATAAAATCTATGCCCCTACCAAATTTCAAAAGGATTGGTTAATTTTTGTTCGACTTATGGCGTTAAAAGTATCCTAGACAAATTAAATGAAAAAGGCGGAGCCACGCCCATTTTAAAATTTTCTTTTATTTTTGCATTTTGTTGCACCACATCATTACTGGAGTTGAATGTTGACATAATTTACTTATATACTGTAAAGATATTAAATTTTTTGTTAAAATTTTACTTTAAAAAAAATTTTTTTTTAAGTGGGCGTGGTCCTTCTCCGATTTGCTAATTTTTATTAAGCGTACATATAGTAATAAGGTAACGTTCCTGCCAAATTTCATCATGATATCTTCAACGACTGCCAAATTACAGCTTGCAAAATTTTAAATTACCTTCTTTTAAAAGTGGGCGGTGCCACGCCCATTGTCCAAAATTTTAATAATTTTATATTCTACGTCATAAGTTCAACTCATCTACCAAGTTCGTCGCTTTATCTGTCTTTTGGTAATGAATTATCGCACTTTTTCGGTTTTTCGAAATTTTCGATATCGAAAAAGTGGGCGTGGTTATAGTCCGATATCGTTCATTTTAAATAGCGATCTGAGATGAGTGCTCAGGAACCTACATACCAAATTTCATCAAGATACCTCAAAATTTACTCAAGTTATCGTGTTAACGGACGGACGGACGGACGGACGGACGACGGACATGGCTCAATCAAATTTTTTTCGATCCTGATTATTTTGATATATGGAAGTCTATATCTATCTCGATTCCTTTATATATGTACAACCAACCGTTATCCAATCAAACTTAATATACTCTGTGAGCTCTGCTCAACTGAGTATAAAAACAATTTCTCAACATCGGTCTATCCGCCAGCCCTTCATTCCGAAGGCTTATCTTCACATGTTTTTATACTCAGTTGAGCAGAGCTCACAGAGTATATTAACTTTGATTGGATAACGGTTGGTTGTACAGGTATAAAGGAATCGAGATAGATATAGACTTCCATATATCAAAATCATCAGTATCGAAAAAAATTCGATTGAGCCATGTCCGTTTGTCCGTCCGTCCGTCCGTCTGTCCGTCAACACGATAACTTGAGTAAATTTTGAGGTATCTTGATGAAATTTGGTATGTAGGTTCCTGGGCACTCATCTCAGATCGCTATTTAAAATGAACGATATCGGACAATAACCACGCCCACTTTTTCGATATCGAAAATTTCGAAAAATCGAAAAAGTGCGATAGTTCATTACCAAATACGGATTAAGCGATGAAACTTGGTAGGTGAGTTGAACTTATGACGCAGAATAGAAAAATAGTAAAATTTTGGACAATGGGCGTGGCACCGCCCACTTTTAAAAGAAGGTAATTTAGAAGTTTTGCAAGCTGTAATTTGGCAGTCGTTGAAGATATCATGATGAAATTTGGCAGGAACGTTACTCTTATTACTATATGTCTGCTTAATAAAAACTTAGCAAAATGGGAGAACGACCACGCCCACTTTTTAAACATTTTTTTTTAAATTCAAATTTTAAAGAAAAGTTAATATCTTTACAGTATATAAGTAAATTACGTCAACATTCAACTCCAGTAATGATATGGTGCAACAAAATACAAAAATAAAAGAAAATTTCAAAATGGGCGTGGCTCCGCCCTTTTTCATTTAATTTGTCTAAGATACTTTTAATGCCATAAGTCGAACAAAAATTTACCAATCCTTGTGAAATTTGGTAGAGGCTTAGATTCTAGGACGATAACTGTTTTCTGTGAAAAAGGGCGAAATCGGTTTGAAGCCACGCCCAGTTTTTATACACAGTCGATCGTCTGTCCTTCCGCTCGGCCGTTAACACGATAACTTGAGCAAAAATCGATATATCTTTACTAAACTCAGTTCACGTACTTATCTGAACTCACTTTGTATTGTGTAAAAAATGGGCCGAAATCCGACTATGACCACGCCCACTTTTTCGATATCGAAAATTACGAAAAGTGAAAAAAATACCATAATTATATACCAAATACGAAAAAAAGGATGAAACATGGTAATTGTATTGGTCTATTGACGCAAAATATAACTTTAGAAAAAAACTTTGTAAAATGGGTGTGACACCTACCATATTAAGTAGAAGAATGAAAAAGTTCTGCAGGGCGAAATAAAAACCCTTGGAATCTTGGCAGGAATACTGTTCGTGGTATTACATATATAAATAAATTAGCGGTAACCGACAGATGATGTTCTGGGTCACCCTGTTCCACATTTTGGTCAATAACTCGAAAACGCCTTCACATATACAACAACCACACTCCCTTTTAAAAGACTCATTAATACCTTTAATTTGATACCCATATCATACAAACATATTCTAGAGTCACCCCTGGTCCACCTTTATGGCGATATCTCGAAAAGGCGTCCACCAATAGATCTAAGCCCTACGCCCTTTTAAAATACTCATTAACATCTTTCATTTGATACCCATATCGTACAAACATATTCTAGAGTCACCCCTGGCCCACCTTTATGGCGATATCTCGAAAAGGCATCCACCTATAGAACTAAGGCCCACTCCCTTTTAAAATACTCATTAACACCTTTCATTTGATACCCATATCGTACAAACAAATTCTAGAGTCACCCCTGGTCCCACCTTTATGGCGATATCTCGAAAAGGCGTCCACCTATAGAACTAAGGCCCACGCCCTTTTAAAATACTCATTAACACCTTTCATTTGATACCCATACGTACAAACAAATTCTAGAGTCACCCCGTGGTCCACCTTTATGGCGATATCTCGAAAAGGCGTCCACCTATAGAACTAAGGCCCACGCCCTTTTAAAATACTCATTAACACCTTTCATTTGATACCCAATATTGTACAAACGCATTCTAGAGTCACCCCTGGTCCACGTTTATGGCGATATCCCGAAAAGGCGTCCACCCATAGAACTAAGGCCCACTCCCTTTTAAAACAGCTTATAACACCTTTCGTTGATACCCATATTGTACAAACGCATTCTAGAGTCAACCCTGGCCCACCTTTTATGACGATATTCCAAAAAGGCGTCCATCTATAGAACTAAGGCCCACTCCCTTTTAAAATACTCATTAACACCTTTCATTTGATACCCATATCGTACAAACATATTCTAGAGTCACCCGCTGGTCCACCTTTATGGCGATATCTCGAAAAGGCGTCCCACCTATAGAACTAAGGCCCACGCCCTTTTAAAATACTCATTAACACCTTTCATTTGATACCCATATCGTACAAACAAATTCTAGAGTCACCCCTGGTCCACCTTTATGGCGATATCTCGAAAAGGCGTCCATCTATAGAACTAGGCCCACGCCCTTTTAAAATACTCATTAACACCTTTCATTTGATACCCATATCGTACAAAACAAATTCTAGAGTCACCCCTGGTCCACCTTTATGGCGATATCGCGAAAATGGCGTCCACCCATAGAACTAAGGCCCACTCCCTTTTAAAACACTTATTAACACCTTTCGTCTGATACCCATATTGTACAAACGCATTCTAGAGTCAACCCCTGGTCCACTTTTATAACGATATTCGAAAAGGCGTCCACCTATAGAACTAAGGCCCACTCCCTTTTAAAATACTCATTAACACCTTTCATTTGATACCCATATAGTACAAACATATTCTAGAGTCACCCGTGGTCCACCTTTATAGCGATATCTCGAAAAGGCGTCCACATATAGAACTAAGGCCCACGCCCTTTTAAAATACTCATTAACACCTTTCATTTGATACTCATATCGTACAAACAAATTCTAGAGTCACCCCTGGTCCATCTTTATGGCGATATCTCGAAAAGGCGTCCATCTATAGAACTTAGGCCCACGCCCTTTTAAAATACTCATTAATACCTTTCATTTGATACCCATATCGTACAAAATAAATTCTAGAGTCACCCCTGGTCCACCTTTATGGCGATATCTCGAAAAGGCGTCCACCTATAGAACTAAGGCCCACGCCCTTTTAAAATACTCATTAACACCTTTCATTTGATACCCATTTCGTACAAACACATTCTAGAGTCACCCCTGGTCCACCTTTATGGCGATATCTCGAAAAGGCGTCCACCTATAGAACTAAGGCCCACGCCCTTTTAAAATACTCATTAACACCTTTCATTTGATACCCATATTGTACAAAACGAATTCTAGAGTCACCCCTGGTCCACCTTTATGGCGATATCTCGAAAAGGCGTCACCTATAGAACTAAGGCCCACTCCCTTTTAAAATACTCATTAACACCTTTCATTTGATACCAATATCGTACAAACAAATTCTAGAGTCACCCCTGGTCCCACCTTTATGGCGATATCTCGAAAAGGCGTCCACCTATAGAACTAAGGCCCACTCCCTTTTAAAATACTCATTAACACCTTTCATTTGATACCCATATCGTACAAACACATTCTAGAGTCACCCTGGTCCACCTTTATGGCGATATCTCGAAAAGGCGTCCACCTATAGAACTAAGGCCCACGCCCTTTTAAAATACTCATTAACACCTTTCATTTGATACCCATATCGTACAAACAAATTCTAGAGTCACCCCTGGTCCACCTTTATGGCGATATCTCGAAAAGGCGTCCACCTATAGAACTAAGGCCCACTCCCTTTTAAAATACTCATTAACACCTTTCATTTGATACCCATATCGTACAAACAAATTCTAGAGTCACCCCTGGTCCACCTTTATGGCGATCTCTCGAAAAGGCGTCCACCTATAGAACTAAGGCCCACGCCCTTTTAAAATACTCATTAACACCTTTCATTTGATACCCATATCGTACAAACAAATTCTAGAGTCACCCCTGGTCCACCTTTATGGCGATATCTCGAAAAGGCGTCCACCTATAGAACTAAGGGCCACGCCCTTTTAAAATACTCATTAACACCTTTCATTTGATACCCATATTGTACAAACGCATTCTAGAGTCACCCCTGGTCCACCTTTATGGCGATATCCGAAAAGGCGTCCACCTATATAACTAAGGCCCACTCCCTTTTAAAATACTCATTAACACCTTTCATTTGATACCCATATCGTACAAACAATTCTAGAGTCACCCCTGGTCCACCTTTATGGCGATATCTCGAAAAGGCGTCCACCTATAGAACTAAGGCCCACGCCCTTTTAAAATACTCATTAACACCTTTCATTTGATACTCATATCGTACAAACAAATTCTAGAGTCACCCTGGTCCATCTTTATGGCGATATCTCGAAAAGGCGTCCATCTATAGAACTTAGGCCCACGCCCTTTTAAAATACTCATTAATACCTTTCATTTGATACCCATATCGTACAAACAAATTCTAGAGTCACCCCTGGTCCACCTTTATGGCGATATCTCGAAAAGGCGTCCACCTATAGAACTAAGGCCCACGCCCTTTTAAAATACTCATTAACACCTTTCATTTGATACCCATATTGTACAAACGCATTCTAGAGTCACCCCTGGTCCACGTTTATGGCGATATCTCGAAAAGGCGTCCACCCATAGAACTAAGGCCCACTCCCTTTTAAAACACTTATTAACACCTTTCTTTGATACCCATATTGTACAAACGCATTCTAGAGTCACCCCTGGTCCACCTTTATGGCGATATCTCGAAAAGGCGACCACCTATATAACTAAGGCCCACTCCCTTTTAAAATACTCATTAACACCTTTCATTTGATACCCATATCGTACACACAAAATTCTAGAGTCACCCCTGGCCCACCTTTATGGCGATATCTCGAAAAGGCATCCACCTATAGAACTAAGGCCCACTCCCTTTTAAAATACTCATTAACACCTTTCATTTGATACCCATATCGTACAAACAAATTCTAGAGTCACCCCTGGTCCACCTTTATGGCGATATCTCGAAAAGGCGTCCACCTATAGAACTAAGGCCCACGCCCTTTTAAAATACTCATTAACACCTTTCATTTGATACCCATATCGTACAAACGCATTCTAGAGTCACCCCTGGTCCACCTTTATGGCGATATCTCGAAAAGGCGTCCACCCTATAGAACTAAGGCCCACTCCCTTTTAAAATACTCATTAACACCTTTCGTTGATACCCATATTGTACAAACACATTCTAGAGTCACCCTGGTCCACTTTATGGCGATATTCGAAAAGGCGTCCACCTATAGAACTAAGGCCCACGCCCTTTTAAAATACTCATTAACACCTTTCATTTGATACCCATATCGTACAAACAAATTCTAGAGTCACCCCTGGTCCATCTTTATGGCGATATCTCGAAAAGGCGTCCACCTATAGAACTAGGCCCACGCCCTTTTAAAATACTCATTAACACCTTTCATTTGATACCCATATCGTACAAACCATTCTAGAGTCACCCTGGTCCACCTTTATGGCGATATCTCGAAAAGGCGACCACCTATAGAACTAAGGCCCACTCCTTTTAAAATGACTCATAACACCTTTCGTTTGATACCCATATCGTACAAACAAATTCTAGAGTCACCCCTGGTCCATCTTTATGGCGATATCTCGAAAAGGCGTCCATCTATAGAACTAGGCCCACGCCCTTTTAAAATACTCATTAATACCTTTCATTTGATACCCATATTGTACAAACGCATTCTAGAGTCACCCCTGGTCCACCTTTATGGCGATATCTCGAAAAGGCGTCCACCTATAGAACTAAGGGCCACTCCCTTTTAAAATACTCATTAACACCTTTCATTTGATACCCATATCGTACAAACAAATTCTAGAGTCACCCCTGGTCCACCTTTATGGCGATATCTCGAAAAGGCGTCCACCTATAGAACTAAGGCCCACGCCCTTTTAAAATACTCATTAACACATTTCATTTGATACCCATTTCGTACAAACAAATTCTAGAGTCACCCCTGGTCCACCTTTATGGCGATATCTCGAAAAGGCGTCCACCTATAGAACTAAGGCCCACGCCCTTTTAAATACTCATTAACACCTTTCATTTGATACCCATATTGTACAAACGCATTCTAGAGTCACCCCTGGTCCACGTTTATGGCGACATCTCGAAAAGGCGTCCACCCATAGAACTAAGGCCCACTCCCTTTTAAAACACTTATTAACACCTTTCGTCTGATACCCATATTGTACAAACGCATTCTAGAGTCAACCCTGGTACACTTTTATAACGATATTCCGGAAAGGCGTCCACCTATAGAACTAAGGTCCACTCCTTTTTAAAATACTCATTAACACCTTTCATTTGATACCCATATCGTACAAACATATTCTAGAGTCACCCGTGGTCCACCTTTATAGCGATATCTCGAAAAGGCGTCCACATATAGAACTAAGGCCCACGCCCTTTTAAAATACTCATTAACACCTTTCATTTGATACTCATATCGTACAAACAAATTCTAGAGTCACCCCTGGTCCATCTTTATGGCGATATCTCGAAAAGGCGTCCATCTATAGAACTTAGGCCCACGCCCTTTTAAAATACTCCTTAATACCTTTCATTTGATACTCATATCGTACAAAATAAATTCTAGAGTCACCCCTGGTCCACCTTTATGGCGATCTCTCGAAAAGGCGTCCACCTATAGAACTAAGGCCCACGCCCTTTTAAAATACTCATTAACACCTTTCATTTGATACCCATATCGTACAAACAAATTCTAGAGTCAGCCCCTGGTCCACCTTTATGGCGATATCCCTAAATGGCGTCCATCTATAGAACTATGGCCCACTTCCTCTTAAAATACTCTTTAATACCTTACATTTGATACACATGTCATACAAACACATTCCAGGGTTACCTTAGGTTCCTTTTACAACATGGTGATTTGCCCTTACTTTGTCTCCACAGCTCTCAACTGAGTATGTAATGTTCGGTTACACCCGAACTTAGCCTTCCTTACTTGTTTATACTCAGTTGAGCAGAGCTCACAGAGTATATTAACTTTGATTGGATAACGGTTGGTTGTACAGGTATAAAGGAATCGAGATAGATATAGACTTCCATATATCAAAATCATCAGTATCGAAAAAAAATTTGATTGAGCCATGCCCGTCCGTCCGTCTGTCCGTTAACACGATAACTTGAGTAAATTTTGAGGTATCTTGATGAAATTTGGTATATAGGTTCCTGGGCACTCATCTCAGATCGCCATTTAAAATGAACGATATCGGACTATAACCACGCCCACTTTTTCGATATCGAAAATTTCGAAAAAACCGAAAAAAATGCGATAATTCATTGCCAAAGACGATAAAGCGATGAAACTTGGTAGGTGGATTGACCTTATGACGCAGAATAGAAAATTAGTAAAATTTTGGACAATGGGCGTGGCACCGCCCACTTTTAAAAGAAGGTAATTTAAAAGTTTTGCAAGCTGTAATTTGGCAGTCATTGAAGATATCATGATGAAATTTGGCAGGAACGTTACTACTATTACTATATATGTGCTAAATAAAAATTTGAAAAATCGGATGAAGAACACGCCCACTTTTAAAAAAAAATTTTTTTTTAAGTCAAATTTTAACAAAAAATTGAATATCTTTACTGTATATAAGTAAATTATGTCAACATTCAACTCCAGTAATGATATGGTGCAACAAAATACAAAAATAAAAGAAAATTTCAAAATAGGCGTGGTTCCCTAGAATACTGTTAATGCCATAAGTCGAACAAAAATTTACCAATCCTTCTGAAATTTGGTAGAGGCATAGACTCTATGACGGTAAATGTTTTCTGTGAAAATGGGCGAAATCGGTTGAAGCCACTCCCAGTTTTTATACACAGTCGTTAACACGATAACTTGAGCAAAACCTATATATCTTTACTAAACTCAGTTCGCGTACTTATATGAACTCACTTTATCTTGGTACAAAAAATGGCCGAAATCCGACTATAACCGCACCCACTTTTTCGAAATCGAAAATTACGAAAAATGAAAAAAATACCATAATTCTATACCAAGTAATTTGATTGGTTTATTGACGCAAAAAATAACTCTAGAAAAAACATTGTAAAATGGGTGTGACACCTACCATATTAAGTAGAAAAAAATGAAAAAGTTCTGCAGGGCGCAATCAAAAGCCCTTGGAGTCTTGGCAGGAATACTGTTCGTGGTATTACATATATAAATAAATTAGCGGTACCCGACAGATGAAGTTTTGGGTCACCCTGGTCCACATTTTGGTCGATATCTCCAAAACGCCTTCACATATACAACTAAGGGCCACTTCCTTTTTACCCTCATTAATACCTGTAATTTGATACCCATATCGTACAAACACATTATAGAGTCACCTCTGGTCCACCTATATGGCGATATCTGGAAAAAGCGTCCACATATAGAACTAAGGCCCACTCCCTTTTAAAATACTTATTAACACCATTCATTTCATACCCATATCGTACAAAGAGTTTCTAGAGTCACCCCTGGCCCACCTTTAGAACTATGGCCGACTCCCATTTAAAATACTCTTTAATACCTTCCATTTGATACCCATGTCATACAAACACATTCCAGGGTTACCCTAGGTTCATTATCCTACATGGTGATTTTCCCTTATTTTGTCTCCAAAGCTCTCAGCTGAGTATGTAATGTTCGGTTACACCCGAACTTAGCCTTCCTTACTTGTTTTTGCAAAAACTTAAATTTGAATAAGGATATTTTTACGAAATTTGGCATACTACGTCTCCTGACCCCGTGTGAGATTCCTACATGGGCGAAATAGGTAATAGGTAACTACGTCCACCTTTTACAATAGCGAACAGAAAAATAACAGTGGCAATTTTGATCAAATTTTGGCTATTGAAGCCTTTTTTTATTCGATATATATTTTCAGAAGAAGCTTCCATGAACTTTGTAACTGAAATTACAAAAACGTTTTCGAAAAGATTCGAAAATTGGAGAATATTTTACGGAAATTTCGACCATTTTATTTGGAGTTCTTTGAATTTTTAGTTCAACAACTGTAAGTTATGGGCATTTCAAAATACGCATTGATTTTTTACAATTATTTTTTTCCTACGGTGTTTTCTTCCATCATCTTAGAGAAAAAATTTTTCAAAAATTGATACGAATTTTAAAAAACCTACAACTTTTACTTGGTTGAGCTAAAATTGCTTCGGTTACTAAACTGCATACCTCAAAAATTTCGAAAACTTAAAAAAAAATTCGAAGTCTTCGAAAATTTTCTGAATGTTCGAATTTTTTCGAAATTTACTTTGAATTTAATTTGCGTAGTTTCAGCTACAAAATTCGTGCAAGTTTTTTTTTAATTATCGAAAATAAAAAAAAGAAGAGTTTAATTTACGAAATTTGATAAAAATAGCCTTGCTATTTGCGTGTTCCTTTCATAGGTCGCTTACATATTTTTAAAAAGCTTCGCTTCGATTTTTGGTAGAAATATCTTGAGAACGGTTGAAATGATGGAATTTGGTGCGCAGTGAATACGGAAGGAACTTTCTATGATGTTCGACTGGGAATTATAAAATACTCTCTATCCGTTCTTGATAAGATCTTAATATAGAATAGCTCGGCTTAGTTCTCGAGAATGACAAACATCAACGGACTAAGGTTACAGCACATGTCGATGGGTCGGTATTCTTCCACAATTATCTGGCTGTTTGCCATAGACAGCATCCTGCGCTAACTCAACGGGAATGAAGTTAAAGTAGTGGTGGAACAACAATACTAACAACTTCTTTGATGAGTTGAGGATGAGTTTTGTATGGGGTGCTGGCAAAGATGAGTGGATGGGCAGAGACCAGAGGCTGTATTCAGTAAGTGTAAGTTTTGAAATGTACATTCTTCTTTCATACAAATTATATGAAGAAAAAGTGCACATTTTAAAATTCACACCTTCTGAATATACCCCCTGGGCTCAATGTAAATCCCTCAATGTCAGAGCTAGTACTCTTCACTACAACTAGTACTCTTCACTACTCTTCATTACAAGAAGGAAATCCCAGGCTTTAACTTAAATTCTCTCAATGGTCAAGAGTTAAAGAGTTATATACCTACGAGTCCGTTTGATAGGTTGAAAATGAAGACGAGAACCAAACAGGTCTATGAAGCCCTGTATGTTTGAAAAATAAAAAAGGACACAAAGTAGCTTCGGGATCTAGAGCTGAGGGCAGGAACGAAAAAAGAGGTAATTTGACAATGTAACATACGGTTCACTGGTGTGGTGGAAGGCATTGGAGATGAGCTGGTAGGTAAAATGTAAAGACTTATCTGTGGCGGTTATAGTGGTGATTAGGTCATGCCTTACATAGCCAGGGCTCTCAACGTGATATGCAACAAGTCACGGATCGGTTTCCTTAACAAGGAAACGGCATGCTGAGCAACTCTTAGTACAGTGGACACTAAAAAGGGGTAGATACTAGCACTATCGCATTTCGGTCAATGTCTCATATGGTTATTTTGTTTGCAGTTTGAAGTTTCAGTGCTCACGAATGAGCCACTAATAGCCTGTAGAGTAGCCGAAATCTTTGAAACGCTCTCGACCACATGCGAATCTATTCCGGATCCCAGGTCTATGTAATCCGGGCAACATGCAAAGTACTATTTTAAACGGATGGTACCGGTACGGGACACCCAACCCATTTGTTAGGCAGATGCCTCTTCGGGCCTTTGGTTATGTTGACATAGAGTTTCTCTAATTAAACGAAATAATCAATGAGTTAGCTTGCATCTAGATTGTACTGTGTTGCTAGAAGTTTTGTTACAATCAGCCAATCTTAAGATGAATAGAAACAATATACTTACATTAGTCGCTAGAGCACTAGACTAATGTGGATCATGCGGTACGAGTTAGATTTTTATAAAATACCTCATATCGCCGCAACAATTTTCCAGGGTAGAAGGAACGAGTAATCACCTACTTCCGACTGTTAAATTTTCTCTTCGTGAAATCTGATATTCGATAATTTTTCAGTGATAGTGGCCACCTAATTACGAGAAATGAGACTGAAGATGGCTTCAAAGCAAACTTTTACATCATTGATCAGTTGATCTTGCTAGAGGAATTTCTCACAGATGATTCAACAGCATCGAAAGTACTATGATTTTATGTAATCCGACGTAACGGGTCGTTTCAAGAAAAACTGAGTAAATTGCAAATTCTCTTCCTGATTCTCGGATAAAGCCTTTACAATATGCCCGCCTACCCAGAGCGTCCCAATTTCTATACATTCAATTGGCAATTACATAGTTTCCTAGGTACCTCTGAATTTTTATTATGATTGATTTGGTAATATGCAACACGTAAGGAACTGAGACATGTTTGTATATATTTAAGTGTACCGCACCTTCTACACGTGCATTTGAGTATTTCTATTTATAAAGACGGCAATTGTTTGAATGAGCACAAAATTACTATCTTTGCTTCACTTTCCTCCACAAGACCTCAAAAACTATCAACTGAAAATTGTTAATAAATTTCGCACAATGGCAAATGTTGAAATATCCGAGAATGTAGTGCAAAGTAATTTACATCTGTTTGTGAACCGAAAAAAAAACGATAGAAAAGGGACGACGAAAAAATTAGGTAAATAAAGTAGAATTTGCACATAAATGCAAAATGGTCTGGTAATTAAAAATCTAACTATAATTTTAGAATGCAAAAATATGTTTGCTTAAAAAATTTTATTTGAAAAACTGAGATCAGCTTTGAAGGGATATTTCATATATGGGCACGTACACACGTTTTGTATAGCAGTTTAACGAAAATGTGTTGTATTTGATGGTGAACGTGATCTTATGGAAGTGACCTAATACTACTTAAGCCCGGTTGCTGTGTAGAATATTACATTTTTATTTTATGTTATACAATTTTTTTCCAGCGGTGGTAATTTCGTGAATATTTTTATATAATTGAAAACAAGTTATATGTTTTTAAACGGTTTTATTTAGCTTGACTTGACAGGCCGACCGCACGGCGGTTGTGAACGAATTTTGTAATTAAAATTTAAGTAACTTCCCGATAAGCTACAAGCTTAAAACTTGGAATGTAGTTCAGAACCCGATGACAATGCAATAATAAGAAAAAACCTGCAGTAAGTGGCGCACGGATCGAAATATTTTAAAAATCGTATTTGTGGTCCGATTTGGCTCATATTTGGAACACATAATACATACATGAATAGAAAGCGACCTATGATGCCCGATTTGGCTCATATTTAGAACAAATATTACATACATACAGTCCGGTAGAAGTGACACCAAAATATTTTGGAATTCGAGGAGGGACAAACCTACGTGGCGCAGAGTCGAGTAAAGTCTTTGGAAGGATTATGTATTGAGGACTTAGATTGTAACAAATTGTCAGGAAAGAGTCCGTGTAATAGTGAGTCACTAAATGAACTAAATAGAATGAGAAATAATATGCAATTAAACCTTAAAGACTAAAAAACTTGAAAATAAAATAATTATTTGAGTTAAACGGTTTTATTGATGATTTAGCGACCTTTATGTTCTTAATCTATGTGGACCTTGAGCCGGCAAAAAACATAGCTTAAACGGTTTTATTG
This sequence comes from Eurosta solidaginis, assembly GCA_029619165.1. NCBI lineage: Eukaryota > Metazoa > Arthropoda > Insecta > Diptera > Tephritidae > Eurosta > Eurosta solidaginis. Next base: position 42,240 of record JARSSU010031315.1, read on the forward strand.
AAAACAATACTTACATGAAATAATAATAATACTAAAAGCTAAAAAATAATTAGGTAGGTCCTATGCACTAGTCATCACACTCCTTATCAATCTAGAGCGTTCTTCAGACAATTAAATAAAAGCGTTGGACGCGTAAAATTTCTATTGATAGTCATAAGGAAGACCAACTGAACCTTAATAAGGTTTTGCTACGCCTCACATTTTTAGAAAAAATTTTGTAAATGAAAAGGCACAAAGTGCTGGACGTTCTACCAGAAACAGCAAAATTTAGTCGACTAACAATATCAGAGGAGTCAATCTCGCCCATAATGAGCTTATGAATGAACATTACCACGAGTAAAGTTCTTCGATTTTCTAAAGTTGGCAGATTAATAAGGAGAAGCCTATTTCTATATGGTGGCAATACACACGTGAATCCCAGTTAAGACCAAGTAGTGCAAATATAATGAATTGCTTATGTACCGACTCAATACGCTTTATAAAGTTTTGATACCCTGGGCACCAGACACGAACAATACTTCAAGATTGGTCGTACCAACGATGTGTAGAGGGTCTTAGTCCTCCTATATACACCTTTATAAAATCATTAACATAATCAGGACTAAAGTAATCTTAGGGCTAATGAGATCAGGTCCTGTGCCCTTTTACTATACCTCTTATCTTCTTTGAAATTCCTTGGCTAACTTAAGGTGTTATATTTGACCCACTTTGTGCAGATGAATGAGCCTTAAATTACGTCACGTTTAAAGCAGACATAATCGTATTGTTTGTTCGTTTAATCCTCTACACAGCCATGCCACTCTTTGGCAGTATTATTGAGTAGCCAAATGTTTGACAGTTTGAATCACCACCAATTTTTGCAAATCATGTCAAAAATATTTTAGCCCATAACATGACCTCTTTTGCTCTTTTCTTCGTTATGCTATACATGTACATACTTTTTACGTACATACATACATATGTGTTGTTATTGTGAGTCTTACGTAACAAAGGACATCAAATATTCGTGCCAAAAAAATAATATCGAATTTAGGATTATCTCATTTATAAGCAATTTCGTTATCCTTTTGTTGCCAACTACATCCAAATATTATACATTTCTTGAGTAAAGTTAAATATAAATAAGTGGTATATACATTAGACTGGGTCGATTTATTAACTGTTATCGCCAACGTTTTTAGCGGACATTTTTGGGTCGGAGAGGGTATGAAAATTTTTTTAGTAGGTTATGAAAAAAAATGAAAAAAATGAAATTTCGCAGGCTCGAAAATTATTTTTTTGGGTATGCGTAGTGGAACTTTTTTTCCTGAGACCAAACCCTATCGAAAAATCGATGGCGCGATATCGGTTAACTTACGTCCATACCCATCGACCCACCCCAATATCTATACATACTTATTGATATACCTAGCTACCTACATACATATGTATACATTGATATATCTATAAAAAAAGCTGCGCTTTGCGCATTTCTCACAAAATGACCCCACTATTATTTTAAGCTGTTTTAACCGCCTTCTATTACCACAAAAATAGTTCGGAATATTTCATTGGTTAGACAGTTGTGTGAATATTCATTTTGCCTTCAGTATTGGTTTTTGCCTTCTATTAAAAGCTGACCTTTTTTTTGATACACTTGCTTTTTCTTTGTTTTTTCTTTGCTTGTATTTCCTACTATTTGTTTGTTGTTTTCTTGTTCCATTCTTCCTATGTACATTCATATGTTTGTAATTGGGGCAAAGCTTTTTGTTACTACACTTGTAAATTTATTGCTTTTTAAACGCTACTCTTTCGTAATTATCGCGTCGTTTTGCTGACAGCATTGCCAATAGGCCACTTCACTTCCTTTACACGTCATTGTCTATGCGGTATATAGCCAAGCCTAATGGTCGAGCCACAATGAAGCTTTTCATATATGTAGATGCGTTCAACGCAATCGTATGCGTTCCAGTAACATCGCCACAATCGTGCAAGATGTTGAGTTTATAAATATAAAGGAACTTCAGGCGTGGCAATTGTTCGTTATTTTTAATATTTGACATTGCATAAGGATGTTAATGTAATGTATCCGTCGGCGACGGTGAGAAGACTTAATGATGAGCTGTAGCTACGAGCTTTTTGCAGACACCAACATAGTCCAGTGATTTAAAGGCCCAGCCACAATCAACTTTTTCATATAGATGCGTTCAACGCAATCTTATGCGTGTCAGTAACATCGCCACAATCGCACAAGATATTGAGTTTGTAAGTATAAAGGAACTTCAGACTTAGCAATTGAATTTATTTCGCCTTGCCCATTCACATACAAAACTTTGTGAAGCACTGCTAAAAACAATCTCACTATACAACAAAATATTTGCTAACATATTTTGTGTCCTATTCTTTGAAAAATTGCCGGTTTGAACTGTGAAAAATGTTAGAGCAGTACCAACGAGCGGGAAAAAGAATTTCGCTTGTCAAGTGTGAAAGCACCCTTAGCCAAAGTTAATGTCATATTCTTCTTCTTATGCTTTGTTTGCAACAAAAATTGGAAGTTGGCCACTTTTTCACATCAGCTGGCGCCAGTGTCGCTCGATTTGCCGTTCTCCATAAAAATACGTGCAATGCAACTCATCATGCATAAGATTACGTTAAACGCCTCTACATATATGAAAAGGTGCTTGTGTGGATGGGCTTTAATATAATTTGCCCACAGTAGGTGATTTGTAGGTGTCCAGGGATAAAAAGAGAAGTACGTCGTATACAAATAAGATAAATAAACGGACAAATGTGGTACTGAAAACTGAAAAAGTTAGCTACCGATTATTTTAATGTCAAATAAACTTCGGAAAATTGAAATACATAAATTAATTTAACCTAGACCAAAAAGAATTCAACTAGCAAACATCCCGACAGAGATAAATTTTAGTCATATCAAATTTTGATCTGCCAAAATCAGTGATAAATGAATCAAATTTTGTTTTTTGACTAATAAAATTGGACAAAAAGATTTAAGATTTTATAAAAATGGGCCGGGCACTCTCTCATTGTAAGTACTTTAAACTTTATATTGTTTATTGATATTGGTATAAATTATGAAGTTTTTCTTAAAATGTTGAAATACGTGGCAACATTAAAACTTTTTTAAAGTAACGCACCAGTAAGAGTGCAAGTTAGCCTTATACACAATTCTGTAATCGAATACGCACTTTTTCAGATAGAATCGAACATACAATCAATGTAAATTCATCCTAATTTCGATGAAATGCATTACATTTGAACTGAACCACGCCTCGCTTATACACCGCTTATATAGCCTGCGCGCGTTGATGTTCCGCACTTGGTTGCTTCTATGCGCCGCTGAATTATTAGCGTATCACAATTTCAAATATTTATCTGAAGCATCGGCATATCTTTTTTACCTTTTATTCCTTGACAACATCACAGTTTGATCTCTTTCTTTTCTTACTTGGTCGTTGCTGTTGCATCAGCACTTGTTTACTTGTGGTAGTATACTTACTAACATATCCCACATTGCCCTCCACCAAAGTCTTGTAATCTCGATAAGCCATATTCATTCAAATGAAGCTGGCTTAATTTTATTTCGTCGTTTTTCAAATCTTTTTGTTGTATAGTCTACACTATTAGTCCATTATACAGCTTTGTATGGGCTTTCCCTGTACACTGCAATTTTTGGAACACATCTTTTTTTGGTTGGGAGATGCATAGCAACAATAAGTCTCCTTATATCTTTTCTAATCACTTATAACTCTGATGCGATGTCTCACAAGCTCGTTACATTTTCTCAACTTATTGTCTAAGTAGTATTGAATTTTCTGGAATTTTCTCCCTCATCGGCATTCATTCTATACATAAAATCCACTTTCAATTGAAGGTCACTGCCGTTAATCATTCTTTTGTTATGTTGTTTTTCCAAAAGGGTGTATAATTTATGTATATTGGAACGGTTTTCCACCATCCCTTGTCTAATTGTGGCATCTTCAGTGTCATTTTTCATTCGAAACACTAAAGATGTCAGAACACGGTTTGCTTCTAAACTCAGACAAGGAATGACGTAAAATCGTTCCAATATACATCCGTTAATCATCTTTACAATAGTCTGACATTATACATCCGACGTATATACAAAAAAGAATAAGGGTATGTGCCCAATCTTTATTAAATGTATGCACCACATTCCTTGCACTCGGTAATGGCTCTTGGAGTTGGGGACTTATGTTTTGACGCACACAATCCACTCTGTGACTGCTTGACTGCAGTCAAACTAATAAGATCGCCACTTTATTTTATCCAAAATATTTGTGATGTCAAGAAGACCTATGCTTAGATCGTTATGTTAATGCGATTCACTGAGAACATCATGAATAATTTTTCTTTGAACAACTGACGTTCTCTCACATTTGATGTAAGCAAGCAGATCCCAGTCGTGGACTATGTTTGAGCGCAGATTTAAAGTAATGCTTGCATACCGAAATACATGATTTATATTACATTTTATGAGCATTTCCTTCCGGATAGTGGGAGAACAAGATCCATTTTAACTTTGCGTCATCTCTCCGCCCGTATACATTCTTGTGAAAAACTTTAGTTCCTATCTACTTTCCGAATTGATCGTATGTAGTTTGTAAGTACCTGATGTTCATCGGTTCTGACAAAACGCCTCCTATAGCTTATAAAGCTAACGAGGTTTTAAGAATTGAGGTCAGCCTGGTTTGAAACCATCCTAATCAAATATTACTGCGCACTTCCAGAGAATTTTTTTGCTTATTTCTGATAGTCTTTATCTAGCCATTGGTCGCGTACTCTTATACTGTTGCAATCCTTATCATTGCCAAATTTGAGTGCCATACCTGCATAACCTCTCAATCATTGCGTAATATATACTTTTTTGAACCAGTCCACTGTACCTCTAAAGGGCACCGCCTCTGTATTTACATATGTTTGTGTTTGTTGCTTTTTTATACACATTTGTTGATTCATCATTCTTATAGTTGGAATCACTTTGATTTCATTCTGATTGATAAGTTTGGCTTTGAAATACGTATATTCATTGATATGTGTTGTGATTGAGATATCATTTGTTATGAAATGTAGATACGCGGCTATTCTTTGCATGGCGCTAATAAATTACCTTGGTCGCTACTTGAAACCAATGACATTTTTTCCCAATTTAAAAGTTGCGGTTATGAGCAAAGAACAAGTACCAAAACATGCTGAAATCTCAGAGCTCCTTTTGAAAAAAAACTGGTGACCAATTTAGGGATTAAAAAAAGTCGATGAAGGACTAGAGAAAGGCATAAAAATAACCATAGGAAAACTTATAAATTTAATGAAAATCCGACATGAGGCCGGGCTCGGTATGAGGAGGAAAAGAGCAGAGAGAGACGTCTAGTTAGAAACGGACGGATAGCTTCAATAGTTGCTGACAGAAATAATACCCCAAAACTCTACAAGAAAATCTGGCGAATGAATAGAAGTTTCGAGACAGTGGCAAATCGTAAAAGCCATAATAATGGCGACCTGGTATTTAACTTCTGTTGAAACTTTCTTATGCTGTTGCCGGATGTTTGAGTGTAGTTTTACATTTCATGGATCTTGCTTTATGAATATGATCTACTAACCAAGTTTTATTGGCCTTGATCGAATAGAGAAAATAGTCACGAAAATTGTTACGAAGTAGTCCTGAAATTATAAATAAACAAACGCTCAAAAATATTAAACAATCCATAAGTATTCCAGAGATGGTCATAAAATGATCCGAAGATAGTTCTGAAATTATTCCGAAAAAGTCCTGTAAAAATCCCTAACTTACCCCAAAATGTGCCCGAAACGATCCCAAAATGATCTCTAACTGACTCTTAAACTTAAAAATAAATGGACCGTACATTATCTCGAAGCCAATGAGTCTTGAATACTCTCGAAATAGTATGGAAATGATCCCTCAAACAGTTCCGAGATTATCCCGAAACAGTCCCAAATAATCCAATAATAGTCTAGAAATAGCCACATCATAATCACAAAAACCATCTTGATATGATGATCTACAAGTTACAACGAAATAATACTTAAATCAATTCCCAGAATAATTCCGAAGTAATTCTTAACACAATCTTGAAACGGTCCGAAAGAATCTGAAAACAGTCCCGAAAATGGTCCATATGACCTGAAAATAATTCCGACTTGTTCAAGTGTAAAAATTTTCTCGAAACTATTACGAAAACAGCTCCGAAATAATCCTGACATGGGCCTGACATTATTGTGTTTACCATTCTGGAATAATCCTGAAAAGAGTCACAGCCCCCAAATGATCCAGAGATATAATTCTGAAAATGGCCCCAATATGATGCTTACAACCATTCTAAAATTTTCCTGAAAACAGTCTTTAAATTGGTCTGCATATTATAGTTTACCTTATACAATTTATTGAAGTTTTCTATAAAGTTGACGAAAATAAATAGAACTAATAAACTTTTTAAGCATTTTTCTACAATTTTATGCACCCAAGTGTTCATACATTCAAAAATGTGCAAAATTTACAAGAAGCACAAGGCAATAGAATGCAAATCCTTTGCCCAAATACATAGTTCATACTTTCTCTGCTATGCGCTCTTTTATGGTTGGGCTTACAATTATCGCCTCATAAAAGAATATTAGAATAATAGAAAATTCGTGAAGTGCACGCATAGTTGCCATGCCTTCAGCCCTACCACATGAGTGTGACTATGCGTTATCGTCCCATTTGACTGATTCTTTTACTTCTTGGGTACACGCGAATATATTTAATATAAAAAAGTTAAATATTTACAGCAGCGAACAGAAAATAGTAGTGAAAATATTTATAAAATTTTGTTAATTCAATTTTTATTTTTTTATTTTCGATAGTTTAAGAAAAAACGTCCATCAAACCTGTAACTGAACTGTGCCAACCAATCGCAATAATTTATCCAAAAAAAAGAAGAAATTTTACGAAAATTTCGAATTTTTTATTGGGAGTTTTCTGACTTTTTTTGAGTATCCCATTTTGTAGCCCGATCAATCTTAGTCTAACAAAGTACAAGTTATATGTCTCTGAAAACTACCATTGAATTTTGACATTTTTTTTCCGAAGAATGTTTTAGATTTCCACCATACACACACACAAAACTAAAAAACTAGATTGATTGATGTTCTAAAAACTGCATACTCAAAAAAATTCAAGGAACTCCAATTAAATAGTTGAAATTTTCGTAAATTTTTTTCTAATTTTCGAACTTTTTCGAATTGGTTTGCATAGTTCCAGCTACAAATTCATATAATTTCTTTTTTAAAATATCTAAAAAAAAGTACTCATTAACAAAATTTGCTAAAAAATTACCACTGATATTTTTTGCTCACTGCTGTACATAAATGTTAAGTATATATACGTATATTTAATTATGTTAAGTTTGGTATTTTTGTTACCAATTAATAAATTTTGAATTCAGTAATAGCCTATGACATTTGCATTTACAAATCATTTGCTTTTGATTGATTAGGGGTTGAGTTTGCAAATTATTCAAGTGACTGTCATGTTATATCATTTTTATACTCAGCTGAGCAGAGCTCACAGAGTATATTAACTTTGTTCGCATAACGGTAATCCGTAACGGCATAAACTAATCGAGATAGATATAGACTTCGATATATCAAAATGATCAGGGCGAAAAAAGAAATTCATTTAGCCATGTCCGTCCGTAAACACGATAACTTGAGTAAATTTTGAGGTATCTTGATAAAATTTGGTATGTAGGTTTCTGGGCACTCATCTCAGATCGCTATTTAAAATGAACGAAATCGGACCATAACCACGCCCACTTTTTCGATATCGAAAATTTCGAAAAACCGAAAAAGTGCGATAATTCATTACCAAAGACGCTAAAGCGATGAAACTTGGTAGGTGGGTTGAACTTATGACGCAGAATAGAAAATTAGTAAAATTTTGGACAATGGGCGTGGCGCCGTCCACTTTTAAAAGAAGGTAATTTAAAAGTTTTGCAAGCTGTAATTTGGCAGTCGTTGAAGATATCATGATGAAATTTGGCAGGAACGTTACTCCTATTACTATATGTTTGCTAAGTAAAAATTGCAAAATCGGATTACGAACACGCCCACTTTTAAAAAAAAATTTTTTTTAAAGTCAAATTTTAACAAAAATTTTAATATCTTTACAGTATATAAGTAAATTATGTCAACATTCAACTCCAGTAATGATATGGTGCAACAGAATACAAAAATAAAAGAAAATTTCAAAATGGGCGTGGCTACGCCCTTTTTCATTTAATTCTCTAGAATACTTTTAATGCCATAAGTCGAACAAAAATTTACCAATCCTTGTGAAATTTGGTAGGGACATAGATTCTATGACGATAACTGTTTTCTGTGAAAATGGGCGAAATCGGTTGAAGCCACGCCCAGTTTTTATACACAGTCGTCCGTCTGTCCTTCCGCTCGGCCGTTAACACGATAACTTGAGCAAAATCGATATATCTTTACTAAACTCAGTTCACGTACTTATCTGAACTCACTTTATCTTGGTATAAAAAATGGCCGAAATCCGACTGTGACCGCGCCCACTTTTTCGATATCGAAAATTACGAAAAATGAAAAAAATGCCATAATTCTATACCAAATATGAAAAAAGAGATGAAACATGGTAATTGGATTGGTTTATTGACGCAAAATATAACTTTAGAAAAGACTTTGTAAAATGGGTGGGTATTAAGTAGAAGAAAATGAAAAAGTTCTGCAGGGCGAAATCAAACGCCCTTGGAATCTTGGCAGGAATACTGTTCGTGGTATTACATATATAAATAAATTAGCGGTACCCGACAGATGATGTTCTGGGTCACCCTGGTCCACATTTTGGTCGATATCTCGAAAACGCCTTCACATATACAACTAAGGGCCACTCCCTTTTAAAACCCTCATTAATACCTTTAATTTGATACCCATATCGTACAAACACATTCTAGAGTCACCCCTGGTCCACCTTTATGGCGATATCCTGAAATGGCGTCCACCTCTAAAACTATAGCCCACTCCCTTTTAAAATACTCTTTAATACCTTTCATTTGAAACCCATGTCATACAAACACATTCCAGGGTTACCCTAGGTTAATTTTGCTAAATGGTGATTTTCCCTTATTTTGTCTCCAAAGCTCTCAGCTGAGTATGTAATGTTCGGTTACACCCGAACTTAGCCTTCCTTACTTGTTTTCCTTAGCTTTCCTTTTTTTTTGTTTCTTACATATTTACTTATATGTATAACTTTACTTCCATAATATGATGATATTCATTCTACATACTCGTAGGTACATACATACATATATTAATCTCCATAACTTTAATAAAGCTTCACCTTTCTAAGGGTTGTTAGCACTATACGAGTAGGTACATTGCAAATTCGTTTACTTACTCTTTTTCAATTATCGTACTTCAGTTTATTCCTTGCCCAAAAAAAATTTCTATACATATGCATAAAATTTTAATGGTGCCAGGTTTCTTTTAATTTCCGAATATGAATTTGCTTTATGGAGCTGTTTCTACATTTTGTTAACTTCAATAAAAAGCGTCATCCCTTAAATCGGCTTACTATAAGCTTGTATGTCATTGTAGTCGTAACAAGTTTTACTTGAGAGCAGATTGCACTTCGGCCTTTTGAGACAATGCACAATGGAGTCAAATACAAAATTCGTTCGAATAATTAAACAATTCTTAGCACTTTTTTATTTCACATTAAAAATTGTATAAAGTATTAGAAAATCTGGACGTGCATGAAATCGGATTGGTTTGATATGATGTAATGTAAGTAAAATTATTGCCGTATATAATTTTTTTTAGTGTAATACTAGCAGACCCGGAAGACGTTGTCCAAACCTCCCCTAGGCGCGTCACGTAATTTATGTATCGCCCCTTAAAATAAATTTCAAGTAGTTTCTATGATTTGACCTTTCTCGCTTGTCCTTTTTTTCACACTATCTCTTTCTCTCGCTGCCCCTTAATCTACTGATACTTCTCCCCCTTGCTCTCACTCAGGCCCGTTCACTCGAACACTCCATCTCTCTTCCTGGCTCTGTCTTCCTGTCCCCTCTCCTTCCTGCTCCATTTTCCTCTTCGCTCCTCAATTTTTCTCTGGAACGATAAATACATTTTTTCCCCCAAATTATTCTCGTTCACCGTTCCGGAAGAAAGTATTTCATGTCTTCGTCGAAACAAAGAGCTCGCTATATACCAACAAACCCCGATCATCTGTGATAAATTTTCGGAAGATCGATCTCTATGGTGTAGTATAAGGGTAACTAACTGTCGCGGTGTATTTCCGCCTATGGCAATAGTCATAAAATATCGCTTAGGGGTTGCTTTATGAAAATGTTACATCGCTTTAGTGCAATACTTGGTCGAAGGTATCAATCGAATGCATGCAGCCGCAAGACGAAGTGGTCTTTCCAAACACCTGGAAAAAATATCTTTTTTCTATTCTGATTGAAAAAAATTTATTAAATTAAAATAGACAAAAATAAAACTAAAAAGAAAATAATAAAAAATTAAAAAAGGAAAAGGTTAGGTTTATATTCTATTTAACTGACATTAAAAAAAACTAAAAAAAGGAAAGCAAAAATTATTAAAAAACAAAATGTAAATTGAATAAAAATGCAAAGGAAAAAAATATAAAAACAAAAAGTAAAAATAATAATTATAAACAAATAAAAATTTAAATAAAAAAGCGAATCAAAAAAGAAAAACACAAAAAATGAAAATTAAAAAAAAACTTATAAAAACATCTTAAATAAAGTTACATATAAATATTATTGAGAAAAAAATTGGGGAAATGATGAAAACCACGTCTTCATTTTTAAATATATAATCACACGTAATAATTTGATGAATAAATTTAGGAGTAAAATTTGCTTGCAAGTTTTCCAAATAAAACCCACTGTACCATGTCGAAATTTTATATCGAATACTCATAGTACAGATTTTGCGCATGCGCCATTCTCACGTATTTACAAAATGAAGTGCTCTGTAAATTCGGTTTTTCATTCCGGTAGCTATACAATGATTCTGCATTGAGCTGATTAAAATAGAAAATTTAAAGAATGTTATCTAATCTGTAGTTAAAGTATTATATAACCAAGTAAGATTCAGTTGCAGTTCGGTAAAATAATTTTAAAAAAGGCTCACTAAAATTATATACATAATTCATTTGAAATCGATATTTGGAGTATATTTTGCAAGGAATTGTTTGTGCAGGTTGTGTAATGACGTCACCACATTCTGCATGTTCCGCTAGTAAGCTTTACAATACTCCTTCTATCCTTAGCAAGCAAAAAAAGCCGCCTTTTCATGTATATATATACTTATAGTAAATACATATGTACATGCCGCACTCTAGCCTACCTGCGCCACTGTAAAAAAAATCTGCTCGGCAGGTACTTGTATGCAATTTGCCACAGTGCCACACATTTTAGTTCAACCAGAAACGATATAATAGAGAGACATTGCATAGACGAAAAATAGTGTGAGGCAAGCTTCACAAAATTCTAGTAGGTCACATTCACCACTTACCACAGCAGAATTTGTTAAACTACCACTGTCTGTATTTGTTATTTAACAATTATTTGTACACTTTTTATTCAGCTAATGTGTTCAGAATTTTAACTTTTACTCACTAAAACTCCAATCAGTGTATTTCTGTGCTTAAATTATGTTAAAAATTGTGTTAAAGTTTTTGGTGTGGTGAAAGTGACCTACTAGAATTTTGTTACGCTCCGCTGCTTTCCACCGAAGTTCGCGCATGCAATATCTTTATATTCCAAAATTTTTGGTTCAACCACAACAGCAACCAACTAAAATCATTTGTATGTATCTGTGTGCATATTTTATGAGATTCATGTTTATTATGTTCTTTGTGATTTGATATCGTTTCTTGTGCAAACCAATTTGTGCAATTTTCTCGATTCGTGACTTATTTCCAACTTTGCTCGACATTATGCATACAATCAGCGGGTCGTTCGGCTTGCGTGTGCTCTCTTTGTTTGTTTGTTTGCTTGTTTGTCTGCCGTGTATCTATCTAATGACCGCCCCCAACTGGCCTTCTCCGCTTCTTGCTTTCAATAAATTCATGTGTACTTCATTTAAGTTGATTATTTGTTTGCGCTGGAAATTGGTTTTTATCATAAACGAGCCATTTTTCTTGTGGTGGGCATTTGGGGGGAACATGAACGTTTTGTTCGCTTTGTATCACCAACAAACCGCTTTAACTAATAAATCGCGGCAAAATCTCGCACATCAGCAATTCCGTCTGATGACGACAACAACCAAATACATTGTACAGAAATGAGAGCGCCAAATCACAAGTAGAGAGTGGCGTCGTTATATGGTTGAATGCTTCGTCTTTAATTGCAGCTGCGAGCATGCAAAATATTATGCTGGTAAAATGACAGTGGGTTGGAATTAAAAATTTGACTTGAAAAAATGTGGATATGGATATATGATTCTAAATTTTCATAAAATATTGATGTAATTCATAAAATACAGTTTTAAACAATAAAAAAATTAGATTTACTCAATCTATGTAATTAGTTTTTAGCAAAATATATCCTCATTTGAAACGTTAATTTTTTTCTGCATCTGCAATCTTATTAGGAACCAGTACCTTTTTGGGAAAGGTTACCTTTTGAAACCGGTTTTCTTTTAAGAACCGGTTACTATATTATGAATCGGTTTTTTTAAATTACACCTTCACTTTTGGAAGGATGGTGTTCTGTCATAATTTGTTTCTGAATACGAAAAGTCTTGCGTTGTTTCTTATTCGAAAAAGACAGCTACTACGTTTTTTAAGTATCATTTAAATGCTGAATATTTAAACTGTAATTCTCTTATCACATTGACCTTATTGTCTCGAAGTCATTTGTATTAATCGGCTTTATAAGACATAACTCTGGAGACTTTTGAGATCCAGTGACGCTTAACGCACTTTTTACTTCTTTGGTGAGAAGTCGCCTAGAATATTGCTCATTGATATGGAATCCGTTATATGAAGTGATGTCATATAAAATTGAGAGAGTTGAACTTTTTTATAGTAAAATCGCTCTTCGTGTGCTTCATTGGCCGGATGGTTTCCCATCATATGAAAGTAGGCGTAAAGTACTCGGCCTCCAGTTCCATAATTAAGGGCTCTGAGAAACCTTTTCTAAACACCAGGATAACCACAATTAAAGGATGTGATTATAACTCGTCACATCGAAAATTTCCGTTCGCGTTCAGGGCATAAAATCTTAGCTACTAGTCACATTTACAGTAGGTCCATGCCTTCGTTTAGCATAGCATAACGCAGTTTCACAAATTTCAGGTATCCTGCTTAGCTTAGAATAGGCGACAGAGCCTCAGAAGGAGCTTTATTGCCATATCCAACGAAGAGACCGTATTTCCCCGAAGGGAATGCCTTATAGTAAGTTTAGAAATCTGAAGAGACCACATTACTCCAAATGAATTGTTAATTTCAGCGGAGAAAAGACTGCATATTTCCATTGAGTACTTATGCTTTATTGTCAACTTCCCCAAAAATGAACTACCCGCGCATTAGGTCCGAGAAACTCCCATTAGGGGGCCAGTCCCAAGCACAGGGGCTGATATCTCTATACAAGCATTTATGATACAGTGTATACAGATCACAACTGGCTATTCCTGCTCACTGCGGTACAGTTTTTAATAATGACCGTGATAAGTCGTCCACATTGCTCGACACAACGACATATACAACTAAACGAAAACATTACAAAATTAAAATGTTTTGTTCTGTTTCTATAAAAACTCTGACGCGCCCTATTAGACTCTTTCATTTTTGACAACAAAAAACAAAAAGTTTTGAGATTTGTTTTAACACAGAACTACCACAGAGATTCTGGACCGACGAGAGGGGTGCTGAGGGGTCATTTACCACGGGCCCGGGCTTTGGAGGATCCCGGGAATCTCGAAATACCAGCCAAGCTCTTTGCTTACAGAAAATAAACAAACCACACCTTTAATCACCTTTCGTAGATAGCAATCATTTTAAATTTCAACAAATTTTATAATCTCTTAACGTGTCTGCACCCCTGCATAAGGTGTTGTTGGTTTTTGGCGTCGGCTTTGTAGCATAAAGTTTAATTCGTTTTCTGTTGCAGCTGAAAAATTGGGTATGATGCAAATTCTTTTACAGCGATATACATGTATGTATTGTATGTAAACAGCGATACGCCGAAAACAAACGAAGCTTGCGAAGCTAAAATTTTGCTTTCCTGACGTTCGAAAAAGGAATAGCAAAAGACATTTTTATGAATGTGAAGAGAACGAGACGATCAAGGACGATCACGAGACTGATTTCAAAAACAACACCTTTTTAATGATAGTTGATTCGGTTATTGCAGGTATTGCCGAACGATTTGCTATACTGAAAAATTTGAAGAACACCTTTTCTTTTTGTGGCAATTTGGATACATGGATGAGGTTTCAATACGAGAAAATGCCGTTCAGTTTGTCAGCAAATACAATTCATACGTTTCCGAGAGTTTAGGAGATGAAATGATCTACTTGAAGCACATTTACTCAGCAAATTTTAACGAAAATCTGTCACCATTTGAATTGTTGAATGCTATCTGTGCTCTAAAACTAGCTAAAAATTTTCCTAACATTTGCGTTGCTCTACGTATTTTTTGCACCATACCTGTTACAGTACCAGGTGCTGAACGTTCCTTCAGTGTTCTTGCAAGGATAAAGAACTTCCATCGATCGTGCTCAACTCAAGAACGCCTTACAGGACTTTGCATGCTATGTATTGAAGCACCAACAGTGAGACAGTTAGATTTTTACACTATCATATATAATTTCGCAGCTGTTAAGGCCAGGAAAGCCCACTTGTGTTAATTAAACTCTTTTAATATACCAAATTACTACCAAAAAATATTTGTAAAGCAAATGAAAAATTTATTTCATACAATTAATGCAATATTTAAATAAAACTATAAGTAATAAGCTGTACTTATTTTTTCATTAGTTTTCACACCTCTATTTACCGATTTTTAAAGTGTAATATTTCTCGCAATCAATATAATAGTTTATTTTCTACAAATATATTAATACTTTATGAAGAATATGTATATTTCTATGTAAACATATTAACTAATGTTGTTCTGTATGAATGTGTAGATAAATTAAAGTTCGTAACTATATATTCATTGAATATAATATACATGTATGCATGTTTACTAACCTGGGTCGATTTGTATGGACGAAAGTTAACCTATATCGCGCCATCGATTTTTCGATAGGATGGGGGTCAGGAAAAAAAAGTTCCACTACGCATATCCAAAAAAAATAATTTTCGAGCCTGCAAAAAAAAATGCAATGTTATCGCCAACGTTTTTACAACGGTATTTTGACAATTTTTTGGGTTTTGGGGAGTGTTTTGGTCGAAAAATTTACCCTTTCGCCATTTTTTTTTGAAGGCTTGAAAATAATTTTTTGAGTATGCGTAGTGGAACTTTTTTTCCTGAGCCCAAATCCTATCGATAAATCGATGGCGCGATATAGGTTAATAAATCGACCCAGTCTAATGTATACTCTTAAATATACATGTATATACAAAGTTACTTCTTATTTCTTATAAAATGAAATTGACCAAAACAATGAAGAATCGGACCGTGAAAACGAATAAAAAATATTAAAATACTAAATATTAAAGCGTATTTTTTTCATTATTTTTTACAAGCTTGGAAAACTGTTTGAAAAACAGTGAAAATGCTTAATTAGTAATAGATTGTTTCTGACTCATAAAAAAATGAATTGTTTACAAAATGAATTGTTTACGTAAACAATTAGCTTGTAAACAATTACATTGTTTACATGTAAACAATTGCTGTAAACAATGTAAACAGTTTACAGGCCAACCCTGATACAAATGCATATAAATATGTAAAAGATGGTGATTTTGATTTTGAGAATATGTTCATTTTAGTATAGGGGCCCGCATTTTTTTGCCCCCAGGCCCGGATTTTCTCTCGGCGGGCCTGCAGAGACTATACCAAAAGATCCTTCTTACGAAATCGAAATCTTATAATCTGCCTGGTTAGAGGACGCGGATGTTCATAAATATTTTGACATCCATACATACAATTGTTTATATATGCGTATATGGAAACATTAAAATAAGCCACTGTGCATTTGTAAAGCACAATGCTAAGGGACGCTATTGACAGAGTGCAGTTTTCAACGGTTGTCATACCTCCTCACCCTCTTTACAGTTATATTACCAATGTACATATGTATGTGCGATGCAGCTGCTCTGAAATCCATAAAGAGAAGAGAAAGCAGCTGCGACTGACGATATAAGAAAAATCTAAAAACTTTTCGTGTGCTGTCAGTGTGCGCGTGTTCCATACAATATCTCCCTACCTACCTACTTAAAGTATCTCAAAATATAAAATAAGCCTCTTAGCGCCCACCACCCTTCTTCAAAATTCATTAGTATATGGTACTCGTTTGTACGGCACAAATACTTGTGCTCATATGAGTATTTGTCGAGCAAGTATGCTCGGATTCTGCTGGCGATACAAGTAACTGTGTGCGTGTTTACTAAACAAATACCTGGTCGATCAGCTTTCGGTACAAAATGTATAGCCAGCCATATGTATTGGAATTTTAACGAGCGCACATAGAGCGGCTGCCTGCGCTGTTTCAATGGGGTGGGGACTATATTGTGCTTTTGGTCGATTATTTCGTTGGGTACAGGGTACAGTGAAAGCTTAATCGCTCTGTAAGCGTTGAAAATTTTCAGTCGAGCGCTGATACCGAACA